>JBBBDQ010002319.1:902500-1022500 GCA_037127315.1 Ascarosepion bandense | reverse complement strand
AGGGCTGAAAAAAATACAGACATACAATCAGATAAACAGACACACACACAAACATCTTGCCTTTTATATATATATATTATCAATATTCGGCACTATTGTAAGAACTGCAACCTTGAAACTTCTGAATATCATTTCTTATGTCTTTGTCTATGAGTGTATCAAATTTGATTAAAATCGGACCACTCCTTCTATAACCCGATATTTTATTATCAATTTTCGATATTTATCGGGGGTACCTCAACACAAAACCTAGCTTAGAACACTTGCAGATGCTTATAGTAAAACTGCGTAAACTTTCAAGAAAATAGGTTCAATTGTTTTGGAGTCTATAGGTAACGGACGGAGACACACACACACACACACACAAGTTGATTGAAAAGTAACTCCCTACTTGATATATGAGTGGCTAGCCATGAATCTTGATTATGAGTTGAGTAATGTGTAATGTGTGAGCAGCAGCAAGGCCCAGGCAATATATATATATTGCCTGGGCCTTGCTGCCGCTCTCACATTCTTTTGTAAAAATATATATGGTTTTTGGGGTCTACTCTGATTCTAAAAAGGTACCATATACATAGGCAGCCTTCCAAGCTTCAACTGGAGTTTTGTGCCCCATGTGACCCTCTTTGATCAAAATGACTTGGGATAACTTCCACTGTGTTACCATGAACACCCTGATTTCAAAAAAGCATCATATGCATATTCTAAGTTCTAAATGTGGGGACCACCTTTGATCAAAATGAAAAATACTTATCCAAGTACCCTGAGTAATATAGTTTCATAATATATATGTTTTTTTTTGTCTATCTCCTCAACCCTAGGAAGGGGAGTTTGTAAACAAACAAACAAACAGAAGCTTCAATTTGTATATGATAGGAAAAATATGAACCACAAAACAATTTTACTTGGAAGAGTCTATCTTGCACATTTATGAGTCTACCATTCATCTGTGCTTTGCCATATCTGGTCTACTGCTACTGCTATATATATATATATATATATATATATATATATATATATATATAACAAGTTTTTCGATAAAAACCAAAGAGGCTCTGTAATGTTATCGCTACTAATCAGTCATCTTCCCATCAGTGACATGGCTTCCCTCTGTCTTTTCTACAAATATTTTCATGGCAATTGTTCTAATGAGCTCTCCTACATGACACCTCAACCATATGAATTTAAGTGTTGTACTAGATGGGCAACTAGGTCTCATTTTTTTTACTGTTGAATTAGCTAGATGTAAGTTTTATGCTAATAGTTTCTTGCATGTCCCACCTGTGGGGCTCTCTTCTGATTTCTTGCTTGTCTGCTACCTTCAATCTCCAAAAAATTTAATTGCAGTATCAATCGCTATCTTCTGTCTTCCTGAAACCTGTTCATTTATTGTCCTTTCTCCTCACTAAAGTCTTATTCTATTTCACTCTCAGTAATCCCTTGCATCTTAGTGGCATTATTGCCATCATCTCTCTTCCTGAAACCTGTTCTTATATTTTCCTTTCTCCTCACTAAAGTCTTCTCATTCTCTTACACTCCCAGTAACCTGTTGCGTCTTAGTGGCATTATTGCCATCTTCTGTTTTTCTGAAACCTGTTCTTTTAGTGTCCTTTCTCCTCACAAAAGTCTTCTCATTCTATTTCATTCCCAGTAACCTGTTTCATCTTAGTGGCATTATTGCCATCTTCTCTCTTCCTGAAACCTGTTCTTTTATTCGCCTTTCTCCCCACTAAAGTCTTCTCATTCTATTTCACTCCTAGTAACCTCTTGTATCTTAGTGGCTTTATCACCTTGTTTGGAGGGGAAATGAATATATATATATATATATATATTGTGTGTATATACCACTTTTCACAACTCACAGACTTCAGTAATGTATGGGTGGGGCTGGCCTGTATCATTTGAATGGATAAATTTCTTTGTTTAAGACCTTCCCCTGTGATTATCTTTGAAAATGATGACATAGTATTCTTTAAGAGTCAATTGACATTGTAGTGTTTGGTTAATAATATCTTTGCCAATTTCCTGAGTGGGGTGGTAAGAGAAGTCTTGTATTTCTTTTCTCTGTCACTTGACCTGCGTCATGGAAAGCTGATCAGAATGTTGGAGCGTAAACAAGTGTGAAAGGTCACACTAGAAAAAATTATTACCTTGCAGCCAGCAGGTTTCATGAACATTTGTCTCATTTCAGTGAAGAAAGTCAACCTGTTATTATTTTCATGTACAGATTATTTTACTCCTGTAGATTTTTCTTACCAATCTTACCAATCTATCTATTAATACCATAGTACCTACATGTGTTATACTCTAGAAAGAGAGTTTGGGTTTTGTTTAGTGGCATATCAACTTCTGTGGGTTATTTAATGTCAAAAAGGTAATGTTTTAAGGTATTTTTTAATGTCAACTTATAGTAAGAAGGTTGATTTAGTTAGATCTTGATGATTTTTTTATTTTAGAAAGTGAAAATGTCTTCTAATTTTGTATTCAAAAATGTACTGCGGGTTATAATTTGATTGTTTTTTTTTTTTTAATCATATCACCCTGAGCAAGGCGGTAATGCCACTGATGTGCAGGGGGCTACGTAAGAGTGAAAAGATTGGAAAAGAGAAAGCCAGAAACCACATCCTAAACAGGGAACAAGGGATGAGCCTCTTTACCTGTTCAATAGACGTGGGTGGAGTGGAAACTGGGCAATAGTTTAGTCTATCTACTCCAATTGGAAAAAAGGAATAAGAAAAGAGTGAAAAGATTGGAAAAGAGAAAGCCGGAAACCACATCCTAAACAGGGAACAAGGGATGATCCTCTTCACCTGTTCAATTTTTCAAAAATGTGTTATGGTAATATTTTTATTCAAAAATATATTGTTGGTAATATTTTTCATTCAAAAATGTATATTTTTATACTTTGTTGCGGTTCAGTGGATGTCGACTCGGAACAAGGAATCGAGTTCAAATTCCAGCCGAATTCCTTGCATTCAATTATGCACAAATACCCCTGGGAAAAGTATTAATCTGTCTCTTCCCTCCAGTTATGGGTTAAATAATAGGACAGATTGGGTCCTATAGCCTTGGCTGGCAACCAGTCTGCCACAGAAAGCAATGCCAACCTACTGCGGGATATCTTCTGCCCAGTCAGTCATATCTCTTTCGAGACATGATCGCCCAAGCATGTATCACGTATGGCACTTAACTGATTGAGTGTTTTGACCCCAGTTTGGGGGGGGGGGTTAACTATTTGCTCATAGCTGGAACCCTAACAGGTGCTACCACTCCGGGTTAAGGTGGAGCTGGGAACAACAGCAATGAAGAGGTGGTTCCATGCTCCTCACAACCTCCAAATCAGAGGCCTTGCTGCCAGATGCAGTTTACCGTCATACCCAGGACCTCTAAAAAGACATATGAACACTGACAAAGACACAACAGATGAAACATAGGAACACTGGATGATGTACACACAAATATGCATGATAAATGAAAGAAAATGTCAAACAGGAAATATAAAATGAAAAGAGAATTACTCTAAAATATATATGACTAGCAGTATAGCCCAGCGTTGCTCGGGTGTAATGAAAGCTTTAAAACTAATCCATGGTCCTGGAGCTCAGACTCTTTGGACGTTGGCACGAAAGACTAAAAAGCAATAGTTGTTTCCAGTTAAAGTGAAACCGTAGACTGAAAGAAAAATGAATGGATGCAAATTTTCATTTCCTGGTATCGATATCAAATAAGTTTTTTTCATTGTAAACTGAATTTTGAAGGCTAAATAAGTCCTCTGAGTAAATGGTATCATAGCTGAGACTAAGAGCTACACTTATACCTACTTAGAGCCAAACCCAAAGCAAAAACTAAAATAAAAGGGCTGAAAAATATACAGACATACAGGCAGATAAACACACACACACACACAAACATCTTACCTTTTATATATATATATATATACTATCGATTTTCTGCACTATTGTAAGAACTGCAACCTTGAAACTTCTGAATGTCATTTCTTATGTCTTTGTCTATGAGTGTATCAAATTTGATTAAAATCGGACCACTTCTTCTATAACCCGATTTTTTCGATTATCAATTTTCGATATCTATCAGGGATACCTCGACACAAAACCTAGCTAAGAACACTCGTAGATGATTATAGTACAACTGTGTAAATTTTCAAGAAAATCGGTTCAGCCGTTTCAGAGTCTATAGGTAACGGAGACACAGACACACACACACAGAGACAAAGTTCCATTTATAAATAAGTTTAGATTTATTATATAAAAAGAGAGAAGTTTATTGTACTTATAGTGCTTTTGTTCCTTAAATAATAATTTCAAGTCCTTCTTTGTTGTCTTCATCTTGATTCTTTTTCAATTTAGAAAAATACTTTTCATTCATTTATTTTTATTTATTTTATCCAATCGGTCTTTCAGTTCTCACTATGAACAACATAGCAAGTTGTAGTCTTTAAATTATAATACAGTAATGCCTACCTAGGTATCTACGTGTATCACGCTCTTGTTGTAATGAATGAAATTAAATGTATTTTGTAAATGCATTATATTTCTGGAAAAAATCATTTTAATGGAAGAAAGAATAAGAGAAGGAAGACAGCAAGAAGACAACAGAAAAGACGACGAGAACGATTACGAGCAGAAGAGAGACGAGCAATCTGTAAATATAATACAGAATGAATGCAAGCAAAGAGGAATGATATGAACGAAGAAGAGAGATAATTTTATATTTAGGATTGTTATTGCAATATTTTGTTAAAGTTGTTAAGTTCAGATATTTAATGATGCAATAGGGTAATTTATACAGATATTATCATAACATTTGCCATGCACTTATTCAATCAATAACTGAAGAATTAAGAAGAATAAGATTCTTTAGACTATCAAAATAAGAAAATGGTAAAATTTTCACTGGTTAAAACAAGTAAAAACATTATTTTATCGCTCTAACAGATTTCTCTTACCCCTGTACAGATTTCTGTTGTCCCTGTGTAGATTTATTTTACCCCTACACAGGTTTCTCTTACCATGGTAAAGATTTCTTATCTCGCTACTGGTTTCTCTTACTCCTGTATAAGTTTCTCTTACCATGGTAAAGATGTTTTTTTCTGAATAGGTTTCTCTTACCATAGCACAGATTTCTATAACCATTATACAAGTTTTTCTTACCATGGTACAAATTTGTCTTACCATGGTACAATGTTTTCTTAACTCTGTACAGGTTTCTCTTATTACGATTTTTTATTAAGATTTTCCAACCCATGCGTAGGTTTCTCTTACCACAGAACAGATTTCTTTTACTCCTGCAGATTTGAAAAAACATTGACAAGGAACCTCTTGAAAATAGCTAATGAATTGGTCAAAAGTGCTTGGGACAGCAATCATTACAGACAGTTTCCAGACTCCTTAGTTTTTTCCCCCAAAACTGTAAGAACAATAGAAAAGCTTAATAAAAACTTAAGATTTACTGTGTCACATTCAATGAAACACACACACACACACACACACACACACAATGTTGTGCATACATCAGCTGTAATGGCTGAGAGGTTAAAGTGTTAGACTTGAAATCTAATGTAATATTTCCTCCTTTTTGATTCCTGCTAACATCATTATCATCATCATCATCATCATTATTATCATTTAATGTTCATTTCCATGCTCATAGGGTTTTCTTGATGGCTCCAATGGAACCATCATAAAATATTGGAAACACTTTATTATTATATTACTAGCAGGATAGCCCGGCGTTGCTCGGGTGTAATGAAAGTTTTAAAACTAATCCATGGTCCTGGAGCTCAGACTCAGCCTAAAAATATTTGGTGAGAATTGGATAAAATTTGTGGATTTGTATTAAAGGACATACAGACAGATAAACAGACACACACACAAAAATTTTGCCTTATATATATATATATATATATATATATATATATATATATATAATCGATTTTCTGCACTATTGTAAGAACTGCAACCTTGAAACTTCTGAATATCGTTTCTTATGTCTTTGTCTATGAGTGTATCAAATTTCATTAAAATCGAAACAATCCTTCTATAACCTGATTTTTTTTATTATCGATTTTCGATATTTATCGGGTTTACTTCAACACAAAACCTAGCTAAGAACACTCGCAGACACTTATAGTACAGCTGTGTAAATTTTCAAGAAAATCAGCTCAGCCGTTTCGGAGTCTATAGGTAACAGGGACACACACAGAGACAAAGTTCCATTTGTAAATAAGTTTAGATTAGATTAGAATAGATTTAGATAGATTTAGATTACATTAGATAGACGTTCTCGCCTCTGACTTTTCCCACACAAATATAACTTAACCATAAGATATTTCTGAATCAAAACACTTTGAATTAGAAAAGATTGCATACGAAATAAACTCCATGAACAAAATTTATTTTGCACATGCCAAGAAGAGTTTTCTGATTAAAATTGCTGACTCAAGATGAATTATAAATCAACAATTTACACTACAGATACAAATTTGTGTGTAAAAAATGAATATGCAGAATTTTTATGTGCAGATTTAGAGTTGAAGTTTCATTAATAAAAAAAAGTGAAATGTTTTATGTTCATGTATCAAACTGAACATGAAATTAATGCTTTAAAACTTTTTAAAACAATTGTTTAAAAAGTGTTAATAAAAATATTAGTAAATATAAGTAAAAATATTAGAAGACAAGAGTTCTCTACCTTTAAGCATTATTGCAGGTTGAAATAGCGTTTTTTTTAGTTTTTATATATATATATATATATATATATATATATATATATATATACACGTTGAATTTGTTTTCTGATGAATTTGACGATTTCTTGCTTTGTACTAAAATTGATGGAGTCGTCTTGTACAAGTTTTTTCTTCCTAATAAAGTGAAATTTTAATTGGTATATTTTGGAATTATCCTCAATTTGTTTGATGCTGTTTGTTTACTGAGTGAGAAATTTTAGTTAGTTACTGTTGAACTGGTGTTTTTGTCATGCGTTTCAGTTTGAAGAGAATTTTTCTCTTTTTATGTGTGAATTTCAGTTCTTTTAGAGTTTGTTGCTGGTTTGATCTTGTTGGTCATGCTGTCTCTTCCTCACGGGCGAATTCTAGGTGCGCTTTTGTTTATATACTGAGTTCCTTACATGCTGTAACAGGAGGATTAGTGATGGGAATTTAAAATTTCTGGAACACCAAATTCTTAGAATGGTGTGATCTCGAACTGACCAATCAGCGATTGCTGCTAAAGTTTATTACTCTCCTTATTCACCTGGAAAAAGGTTTTGATGTACAATTGTTGCTTAACACTACTAAAACAATTAAAGTTTTAATTTTTAATATTTTTTATCTTCATTCATATTTTGAATTCAGGATAAGTCATAACAACTTTATTGATTTTATGGACAATCAGAAAAAATAAAATAATTCCAGTAAATTTAAATATTTTGCTTCTCAGAAATTTGGAATTAGAATTAAAATAAAAACTTCAAGGAAATATTTTTCATTTTTTAAAATGAAATTTATTTATCTATATATATATATATAAAATGCAATCTGTGAGTCTGTGTGTGACTGTTCCCTATGCATGCCTACATTTTTTAAGCTACGCCATTCAAACTTTTTAGGAACACATATCTACAGGGAAGCCAGGTCAACACATACTATTTTTTTTAAGTTCAGCAATTTTCCCTTTTGCACTTTTTGGCCAATGGAGCCAATTGTTTACATTTGCTCTGTAAAACATCTAAGATCTAAGATGGTTGCTAAATTACGTCACAGAAATCAAATCACATGTGTCAAACGAGACTAAAATATTTTTTGAAACTACTTAGCCCAAGTCAGGTAAAAGTATATATGATTTTAAAGATGTGGCACAAGCCTGAAAGTATGAAGCACTGAGTGAGGATCAAACTCACTAACTCAGTCGTAATTGATTTTTGATAAACATCAAAGTGTCCAAACTTTCTATTTACAAAGCCGAAAGTGTGGTACATTCAGTGCAGTGAGGATCACTACTCAGTTAAATTAAATTTTTAACTAGCGAGATTGTGTACTGTAAGTGTCTTGCTAAGCTTTGACGTTACGTTAACCATAATAAAAGTAAGCTTAGGTGTGGCACAAGGTCAAAAATAGAGAAATGGAGCACTCAGTGAGGATCAAACTCGCTACTCAGTTGTAAATGATCTCTAGCGAGACCAGTTTGATAACCACGGCAAAGTAGTCAAACATTGCTGTCAGTGTTTAAAGGAACAACCTGGCTGGTAA
The DNA here is from genome assembly GCA_037127315.1 of Ascarosepion bandense. Classification (NCBI taxonomy): domain Eukaryota; kingdom Metazoa; phylum Mollusca; class Cephalopoda; order Sepiida; family Sepiidae; genus Ascarosepion; species Ascarosepion bandense. Next base: position 1,014,231 of record JBBBDQ010002319.1, on the reverse strand, counting down.
TGGATTCGTCCTTCTTGTGTCGCTAAAATGGACGGGTCCGGTCCATTTTTTTTTTTTTTTTAATTAGTCAAAAATTTTTTTTTTTTTTGAAAATACAGTCCGAACCTTATGGATTATACGCATCATACCTTACGAAACCAGAAGAATTGGTTACAGAAAAAAAAACAAAAAAACAAAAAACATTTAAGTGAAAAACAGACAACCTGCTTTGCAACATTAACATGTGGAACAATGTCAGTTTCCCAATTTAGTAGGAAAAAGTTCTAATTTTACAATTCTATTTTTATTTTTTACGTTTTAATTTTTGTAAGTTGTGAATTTGGGTGGCAACTATTTTTTTCTCTTTGCTTAAACGAATGCATTCACAATTTGTTCAAAACATAGAGACATAAAGTTAGTTTAAGTTTCACAACAAAAACACTTTGTTAATTGATCATGCCAAATTTTTTTGCCATTCTGAAACATTAAAGAAAAATATTGTTTCTAACTTCATGAACAGTAGCTCATATTCTAAAATTGTCTTTCTGGCAGTTAAATTAATATTTGAAAGTGGATACACAGCACATGCCACTTTAAAACTGAGAAGTGAGAAATAAAGAATGCTTTTTTTTTCCCCTCTCTCTGAACTGAGGCAAGGACACTGAGCAGAGATGCCTTGTGTCTCTAAAAATCACTTTTTTTTTTAGCCATTTATTATTTAAAAAAAAAAAATTCAGTTTTCTTTTAATCTTTTCTAATTCACCCCACAAACAAATATAAGTTACTTATCTCAAATATTAATTCACCACAAGAAATAATAAATTAATTTTTTTTTCACCCTTTTGTTTTGATTGAAATTAAATTTTAGATCAAAATTGGTTTAAGCTTTCCTAGTAACAACTCCAACACTCAGAATGAAAACAAAACAAAAAACAAATGGTGTTATTCACATTTCTTAACTGCGGATGATATTTACAAGGAATTTTTTTGTGATTTTAAAAAAAAAAATTCTTTATCAGGATGGGTGCATACATAGACCCCACGCTTAGAAATAAATCACCCTAGCTATCCGCATTTGGGACAATCGCTAAAAGGTCCACCCAACCGGTGTGCAATGGAAGGGGCTTCATTCTGGGAGAATTTGGGTGTGAATTTTAGCAAATATGAATTCTTTTTTATTTTGGGGTGAATTAACAGAAAATATCCTATTTTATCCGAAACGTTAGCTTCTGAAATCGTTATAGGTTTTCTATGTTGGAAAAAAAAATCTATGAATCTCATTTGAGAAAATAAGTCTAAGCGAAAAAGTGTAAAAATCATGCCAACACTTCTATTTGGTACAAAAGAGTACCGGCAATTTAGGTATCTCAACTTTTATCTGGGTTTGAATACAATCTCTCACACCAATGAGAAATTATACAAGTGTTCTAGCAGGCCTCGTTTTTAGTCAAGTTTGTCACCATGATTTTAAAAGTGGGCAGTACTGCCTCCCTTAAAACCATGGAAAGTCCAGGATTGTTGTGGTGAGGAAAAAGGTGACAGTTAAGTGCCATACATGATACACGCTTGGGCGATCATGTCTCAAAAGAGATATGACTGACTAGGCAGAAAATTATCCCATAGTAGGTTGCCACTGCTTTCTGTGGTAGACTGGTTGCCGACCAAGGCTACAGAACCCAATCCGTCCTATTATTTAACCCATAACTGGAGGGAAGAGACGGATTAATACAATTGGGTCAAATTAGGGGTTTGCATTAGAACCAAGCCAAGTGTTTGTTTTTGTTTTTTTGCAAGCTCTACATTACAAAATCAAAAGTTATACTTAAAGAACGCATATACTTTACAAAAAATAAAATGTTCAGCAGAAACATAACTTTTTGATGTCCAGTTATTTGTATCTTGCGAACATAATCTGTACAGAACGTGGCCCATGTCAGCTAGATCAGTCAATGTCTGTAGTGACTAGTAAGAAGTTTGTAGGTATAGCAATATAGACAAAGATGTGTCCTGTGGGTGTTTGATTTTCTAAGCTGTCCGTCCTCATTAACTACTCCAGAAATTAGTTTTCTTTCTGATTCTAAGTATGTTCTTTGTTTTCATTTTCCTTAAAACTTCCTTGTTAGTTACATGCTCAGGCCATGATATTCTCAGCATCCTTCTGTAGAGCCGCATTCTTGTTACCTTAAGTCTCTTCTACATCTGTCATATAGTGAGACATAAATTATATAACAGTTCAATACACTGTCTATATTTCTGAGACGAGGTGTTGTAGTTAAGCCATCCCATGCTCTGGGATAAGAAATATATATATGAAACAGGCTGCCCCCCCATTAAAAGTACTGACTTGGCAGACCGGCTGCAGTCTCTCTCTCTCACCGGCGTGACATGGCTTCCCTGTGTCTCTTCTATAAATACTTTCACAACTTCTGCTCCAATGAGCTTAGGTCACTGGTGCACGAGATACTAGATTAGCAACTAGGTCCCACCCTTTTACAGTGAAACCGATAAAATGTAACCACAATTTCTACTCCAACAGCTTCTTTTCTTGCACTTCCTGACTGTGGAATTCCACATGATTGCTTCCCCGACAGCTACAATCTCCAGGAGTTTAAATGTAAGGTCAATAGACACCTCCTAACACACTAACTCACATCCATTTTCTCAAACACTCTTCCCATCTACCCAACCCTCAGCCTCGGTATCCTTACCCGTCTATCACCCTCCATCTGACATTTCCTATATCTAACCACTCTTTCTCTTTAACTTCCCCTATATAACCCCTTGCGCAATAGTGGCAGTGGAATGCCTTGCTTGGGTGAAATGATTTAAAAAGAAAAAAAAAAGAAGACTGCAGGAACACTGTAAAACTGTAACACTAGGAGAAATAGAAAAATCGGGCGTGGCATCCCACATATGGAGAGAAAATGGAGATCACCGCCCCCTCCCCTTTGGGTTGAAGTTGAAATAAGAGAGAACATCACTGAATAATACAAAATCTTAAGGAATCAGCCGCAAAATTTGGCCGCAAAAATCTCCTAAGTCGGCTAAGCACAGATATGAATACAATATGAGAACCAGTAATACGTAATACTAGAGAAAAACGATAACATCAAATGGTAATATGATCCCTCGTGTGTGTGTGTGTGTGTTGTGATAATTTTTGGCACTAATATTGTTGTTTTTGCAATAGTTTTACTGATAAAAAGTACTTTGGCAAGCAGATTTTTATCACAAAGTGCTTGTGATAGCAGAGTGGAGATAGAGCATTGATAATTTTAGTGCAAAGAATTGTGACCCTTTAACTAAGCAGGTTCATGCTGACTTCAAAGTTTTCATGAGCAGAAAACAAAGCCCAGTCCTGATGAGTGAAAACATCATGAGTGGGTCCTCATGAAACTTCGAAGTCAGCATGAACCTGCTCAGTTAAAATGACAAATTTTTTGCACTAAAGCTAATATATATATATATATATATATATATATATATATATATATATATATATATATCTGAGTGAATACAGAACGAAGAAAGAATTCTTACAACGTCCAAAACATTAATTTAAGACAATTGGAAGACAGTGCTCGATATATATAGAGTTGTGAATATTTATCATAAATTATATTTTAGAACATGTACATAATCATTCAATGTCGAAACAATCATACCTTTGTAGCAGATATATATATATATAGAATGATTATGTACATGTTCTAAAATATAATTTATAATAAATAAATATATATATCAGTGTATGAATTTTTGGGACATATAACTTTAATGTCTCAGTAACCATTGTGTATATATATATATATATATATATATATATATGGTTACTGAGACAAAAAGTTTATGTCCCCAAAATTCATACACTGATGTCCTCAAGGACACATGGCCCAGTGGACAAAAGCCTTGGTTGGGTCTCATGACTTGTGAGTTCATACCTGGCTATAGTAGAGATGAACAAAAATGTAGTGATTTAAGAGGGAGATAACTTATACCGAGATATCTAGAATAGGCATGACATGTGGAATTAGAACAATCTACCCCGGTGGACAAAATAAAGGGTTTGTTTGAAATTCCAAACACCTTAAGAATGCTGGAGATGTGAATATGGTAACAGAGATGAGGACAACAGTCTGAATAATGTAAATAGTTCAATACTGTTTATGATAGAAAAAGGAAAGGCCAAGTAAAAACAGATAAAAATTGTCCTCCCCTTCTTTTTTTTTTTTTATCGGGGACAACTGGAAAAAAATCATAAGCGAAGCATTTGAAAATGTTTTTGGATGATTATTAATTTTTTTTTAAATTACTTTTTTCTACATTTGTTTTCAATTATCTAGAATTTTGAATTACACAAACATTTTTTTCAGCATCTGTTCCAAGGTGCCTTGCACCAATGAATAATCGTGTAATTGCTGTTGTAGACCCTTCATTACCTTGAAATAAAGACAAAAGGGAGTTCATTCTTTTACTTATGCTTATTTTGGCCAAGTTCCAATTGTTTCTCACTACCGCCATCTCCCTCCATTCCAGACCTATAGACCCTCGTGGCTGCTGCACTTGCGCTCACTGTTCCCTTGCTTCTTACAAATAAGCTTGGCTCTGGCAATGTAGAAACAGTTTTCTCCCCACAACACACCTGTAAATTTCAAAAATAGATCCTGTGCACCTCTCCCCACACATATACTCCAAAGGTGACTTGATTGGCTCCAGTCTGTTGTAGTAGTAGTAGTAGTAGTAGTGGCAGATGGCTAGAAAGAGAAGAGGAGGAGAAGAAGGAGAACAGTGACTCACTGAGGAAATAATTTCCTTATTAAAAAAACCACACACACACACACACACACACACACACAAAATTGTTACCAGACTTGTATTTTCATGTAGGCACAAAAACTTCCTTTAACTATAATTTTTAATTCTTTGTTTCTAGAGAAAGAAAAAGAGAATTTTTTTTTTTTTTTTTTAAATCTAATCCTACCTTTCCCATATATATTCTGCGGTGTTGTCAAGTTCTCAGAGGTTTTTTTTGTAGGGGGGAGGGGGACTACTTGCCAAATTAGCTGAGCATCAGAATTTTAAAAAATCCTATCTTAGTCATCCAAGGACCTTTTCTGAACACCCTTGTAATAAAAGTAACCTGTGAAATATTTTTTGTTTAAATGTGAATATATGTTGAAATATTAACAATGTATCGCAATTCAAGAAGTGATTATCGGTGGTTATGAATTAATACAAATCTGACTGATAGATATAATATTTATCTATGTAATGGAAATACATTGCTCATGATTTTGAAATAGAAATCTATTTAAAATCAGAAAGAAAGGGATTGTCAATGGTCAGGAATTATTACAAGCATTACTGATCGAATAGGGCTATTAGATGTATAATGGAAATGCATTGCTAATGATTTTACTATAGGAATGCATTGAAAATCAGAAAGAAAGGGATTGTCAGTGGTCAGGAATGAATGCAAGTATTACTGATAGAATAGGGCTATTATATGTATAATGGAAATGCATTGCTAATGATTTTACTATAGGAATGCATTGAAAATCAGGAAGAAAGGGATTGTCAGTGGTCAGGAATGAATGCAAGCATTACTGATAGAATAGGGCTGTTATATGTATGATGGAAATGCATTGCTAATGATTTTACTATAGGAATGCATTGAAAATCAGGAAGAAAGGGATTGTCAGTGGTCAGGAATGAATGCAAGCATTACTGATAGAATATGGCTGTTATATGTATGATGGAAATGCATTGCTAATGATTTTACTATAGGAATGCATTGAAAATCAGGAAGAAAGGGATTGTCAGTGGTCAGGAATGAATGCAAGCATTACTGATAGAATATGGCTGTTATATGTATGATGGAAATGCATTGCTAATGATTTTACTATAGGAATGCATTGAACATCAGGAAGAAAGGGATTGTCAGTGGTCAGGAATGAATGCAAGCATTACTGATAGAATAGGGCTATTATATGTATGATGGAAATGCATTGCTAATGATTTTACTATAGGAATGCATTGAAAATCAGGAAGAAAGGGATTGTCAGTGGTCAGGAATGAATGCAAGCATTACTGATAGAATAGGGCTGTTATATGTATGATGGAAATGCATTGCTAATGATTTTACTATAGGAATGCATTGAACATCAGGAAGAAAGGGATTGTCAGTGGTCAGGAATGAATGCAAGCATTACTGATAGAATAGGGCTATTAGATGTATGATGGAAATGCATTGCTAATGATTTTACTATAGGAATGCATTGAAAATCAGGAAGAAAGGGATTGTCAGTGGTCAGGAATGAATGCAAGCATTACTGATAGAATAGGGCTATTATATGTATGATGGAAATGCATTGCTAATGATTTTACTATAGGAATGCATTGAAAATCAGGAAGAAAGGGATTGTCAGTGGTCAGGAATGAATGCAAGCATTACTGATAGAATAGGGCTGTTATATGTATAATGGAAATGCATTGCTAATGATTTTACTATAGGAATGCATTGAACATCAGGAAGAAAGGGATTGTCAGTGGTCAGGAATGAATGCAAGCATTACTGATAGAATAGGGCTATTATATGTATGATGGAAATGCATTGCTAATGATTTTACTATAGGAATGCATTGAACATCAGGAAGAAAGGGATTGTCAGTGGTCAGGAATGAATGCAAGCATTACTGATAGAATAGGGCTATTAGATGTATAATGGAAATGCATTGCTTATGATTTTACTATAGGAATGCATTGAAAATCAGGAAGAAAGGGATTGTCAGTGGTCAGGAATGAATGCAAGCATTACTGATAGCATAGGGCTATTATATGTATAATGGAAATGCATTGCTTATGATTTTACTTTAGGAATGCATTGAAAATCAAGAAGAAAGGGATTGTCAATGGTCAGCAATAACCTGAACTGACTGAAAATCTGGGAAGAATTAAAAATAAAAAGTTGTGAAGAAATTCTAATTATATACATTTAATTCCAACAAAATTACCTTTTGCTTGAAATTTGTGCTTTCTTGTTTAGATTTCTTGCTAACTTATAACTTGTTGATTACAAACTGATTTTGAACATGTGAAATCCTTTCTTATAAAGAAGAGTCACTTATTTTCTAAATCAAACCTGGATAGAGACTTTACTGTGGCATTGCCTTTGAAAGCCATTCTTGTTGTCTATTAATACAATGGTTTCATCTCGGCTTGAAGGCTGATCTGACAATAAATAGGGGCTCCATTCCAACAGTCAGTTAAGTGCCATACGTGATACACACTTGGGCGATCATGTCTCGAAAGAGACATTACTGACTGGGCAGAAGATTATTCCGCAGTAGGTTGCCATTGCTTTCTGCGGTAGACTGGTTGCCGACCAAGGCTATAGAACCCAATCCGTCCTTCTATTTAACCCATAACTAGAAGGAAGAGACGGATTAATACCTTTCCCAAGGGTATTTGCGCGTAAGTGAATACAATGGATTCAACTGGAATTTGAACTCGGCTCCCTGGTTTCTCGTTCCGAGCCGATATCCACTGTACCACAATGCACATCCTCTAACTGACTGACTCCATTCCAAACTTGGCTTAAAAACAAAAATTTACATCATTGTCGAGTTGCTTAAAAGTATTTTTTGAGCAGAAAATTGACAGTGAGAAAGAAAAATATATTGAAAAATAATAAATAAATCAACATGGCTAAAGTAGTTGAATATTTCCTCACTTATGCTAGATGTAGGAGTTCAATCCCAGGTAATTGCTAGAGATTTAAAGGTTGAATTTTAAAGCAGAATGGTCATTTTCATTTAAAATTGGTTATACGAGGATGCATTTATATATAAAAATAATATTAATAATGTCTAAAAAGTTGTAGTAAGAGATTCTATTGAGTCCTACTTGTTATTACAAAAAAGTTTTAATTCATGAAGTAGTTGTAAATATAAGGAGATTAGAAATAGAATGTCTGAAAGATGCTAGAATGTCAGAAAATTGGATTAAAATGTAGAGAATTCTAAAGGATTCTAGAATATGCAAATTAGGTGTTAGCCCCTATTAAAATAGGTTTTGCGAAGAGAGTAGTTAGTTGTTAACAGGATTTACTGACATTATCAACTCCGACTTTGATTCAAGGATTTATATCCAGCCGAAAGAATTTCTAAGAAAAGTTGCCAATCAACTAAAACCTGAAAGAGAACCTCATGGAACTAAATGGGTAAATAGATATTTTTGACTCTTTCATTGACCAAACTAATAATTATTCTTTATATACACATTTGAGGATTTCCAAAAACTATAGCACTTAAACTTCTTTGCTATCTTAACTGGGTAAAGATATTTGACACCTTCCTTCCCCTTCGAAACACTTCGGCTGCCAGTAGTAAACTCTGTTTTTCTTTTTGAATGCAAAAAAATGTATATTTGTAAATAATTTTATTTAATGTTTTGGTAAATTAAATATTTGTCTGTGATTTTTATCTCTGAGTTTTGGTTAATCAAATTTATCAGTTTTTTTATTTTTGTTACACTTAACACGTAACAATTTGCATAACATTGTTTCTATTGAAATATGGATTCATGACAGACAAAAGTAATCAAAAATTTAATAATGAGAATGCTTGACTTAATAAATTCCCATAAATTATCATAATTATGTTGTATATATATATATATATATATATATAAAATAATTCTCACATTATGGTAAGTAATGCTTTTAGAACATATTGAAATAGGTAATGTCATTTTCCCTTTTTATATCTATCGAGTTTTTATCTATCTTTTTATATATATATATATATATATATATATATATATATATAGTATTGTTGGAATAATATTCCTTGTCCAAAGAAACACTATTTTTAAAAAAGTGCTCAATACAAAAGTAGAGCTAATAATATTATTTATTCATAAATTATAACATGGATATGTTACAATATCACGACAAAAGTAGCCATTTTGTTTCAACACTTTTGTGTCTTGTCATGTGATAGTTCTTATCACATGACAAGACACAAAAGTGTTGAAACAAAATGGCTACTTTTGTAGTGATATTGTAACATATCCATGTTATAATTTATGAATATATATATATATATATATTAATCATTTTGTTACAACATGTGCAAACTACAAACCCCTACAAAATTGTACATTTTGTTTTGACATTAAAAGAAAAATGTCTCATCAGGTCTCTGTAAGTGGGTTTTTTTATCATATACCTCTTTTTATCATATACCTCTTTTTATCATATACCTCTTTCTGATCATATACCTCTTTTTATCATATACCTCTTTCTGATCACCTATTAATGTTATATTTGTATCATACAACGTGTGTTAGCACATGCAATACCCTGTCTTTATCAGCCGCTGACCAGGGGTGATGTCACGGTTTTGGTGGCTATGGCGAGACTGCTACCCCTGGTGCCACCAGCAGCGTTTGTCAACAGGCAGGGTATGAAGATAAACTTGTTGATTTTTTCTTTTCTTCAATCATATCACCCCGAGCAAGGCGGCAATGCCACTGAAGCGCAGGGGGCCACGCAGGAGTGAAAAGAGAAAGCCGGAGACCACATCCCAAACAAGGAACAAGGGATGAGCCCCCTCACCCGCTCAATAAATGTGGGTGGAGCGCGAACCGGGTGACAGCCCAGTCCATCCACTCCAATTGATAAAAAAAGAGTGAAAAGATTGAAAAAGAGAAAATTGGAAACAACAACCTAAACAAGGAACAAGGGATGAGCCTCTTCACCTGTTCAATAGACAAGGGTGGAGTATGATTGTCCCTCTTGTATATTCTCATAAAGAAGTAAATAAAATGGTTGTTTCTTCTTGCAGTTTTTATCGGCAATGAAATTTCCTGAACGCATTTGCCGTAATTAACGCGCTCGTGAAGGAAGAAGAAAAAAAACACAAATATCTCATTTGCGCATATTAGATCGTGATGTTGCACGAATTTTGTTTGCTTGTTGTTTTGATCTCGACCAAATACAACTTGACACGTACTGTACTGTTGTTCAAATACGGTGCAAAGTGCTTTTTAACCCACAGCCAGTGATGCCTATGACTGAATGTTCCAGAAACCCACGACACCCAACCTCAATAGGCATCATGTCACACCTCCAACCATTGTCCACACATATATATATGTATGTTATTAATATTATATATTCATGCACACACATGGCCGTATCTGACTACCGGGCACAGTTCCAGGCCGATCCGTGCAATCATAGTGAACATCTGGGCAAGGAAAAATGTTTTCGTCAGAAATCAAACTAAACAATTCACAAAGAAAGAAAGAAATAAAAATGAATGAACACAGTAAAAATCTGTTTACTTATTTATTTATTAATTTTGGGAGAAAAGATTGGTTATACTCAGAAAGTCCAAACCCGATTTCCTGCTTTCGTTCACGTTCTGTGCCTAATTTCCATTGGAATAACCAAAAAAATCTGCAAAAAATCATAGTTTCTGGAAACGGATGACACTGATGATGTCATCACATTGTCAACTAATAAATCCGGGCAATTTTCTCTGTGCCCGGTGTTTTTTTAGCATCAGCTACGAGTCCTGTACACCCCCCCCCCCCACACACACCTACATTTATTTATATCTGTATCCATTTTCTTACCTGGCCTTTTGAGATTTAAATCTTTATGCTTACAAATATATTTAATTACATAAAAAGTCATCACAATATTTCTCAAGCCCCATATTTTCTTTATCTAGTTCATATTCTTTTTTCCCTCTCATCAGCAGACATGTTATCCTCACCTTATTTTACACTTTGCCTATTTTGGGTGGAGTATAACTTGTTGAAAACTCCATCTTAGAAAAGAAAAAAAAAACAAAAAAGGATTTCTGCTTCCACTATGTTTGTTTACATTTATTTATTTATTTGTTTGTTTTTTTGTCACTGAAGAGTCATGACTGTTGAGTACTGCCATATTTCCAAACCAGCAGGGATTACTTTTTTTTTACTTATTGTCTGCTCTCTCTTCTTTGTTTCCAATGAGATTTTCTTGTCTTTCAGTACTCTGGTTAGCTTTTGAAATGAGTCTTTGGATCTCAACATAATAATTTCAAAGACTTTGACCGCTTGTACCACTAATGCCAGTGTATCCTTCCTTTTGGAAATTTGAAGGAATTTTCATGAATTTATCATCTTCTCATGGCACTTTTATAAGACAAATTTTTTTTTCTCATAAAGAAATATAAATAAAAAGCTAGATAATGATAGGCTACCATGTTGAATGACTCATCAGGCAAGCCAAGTTGGAGACCTATAAAATAAATGATTGATCATTCTTTGATATTTCGTATGAGAATTATAACATTTTCCTGCATGTGTATGGAGACATGTTTTATATGGACAATTGTAAGACACATTTACACAAATGGAAAAGACAATGCCAGTTTTGGTTTGGGTAGGGTATGTGCATCCTGTTGACAATCCTCCTCTTCATATGCCATTTTCCTTCAGGACATAGGCTACCATGGACATCCACTTGGCTCTGTCTCTTGTCGCTCTCAAAATTCTTCCTCTTTTATCTCTCCCAAACTCTGCTCTACCATCCATTTGCTCAGACCTATCAGACCTCATGCTGCTTTCTCCTGTCTCTCTTTCCCTCTGTCTTGTGATTATTTAATTCTCCAGGCCCTCCTTCCTCATTACGTGTCCCAGAAACCACATCTGTCTCTTCCTTATGTTTACTATGAGTTTTCTTTTTGTTTCCATCCTCTCCAACACCTCGTCGTTAGTCACATGCTCAGTCCATGGCATTCTCAGCATCTTTCTGAAAAACTGCATTTCTGCTGCCTCAAGCCTCTCCTTCATCCTTGAGATTATCCAGCATTCACTTTCATACAGAAGGTCAAACATTACATAGCAATCCAGCATTCTCTTCTTTGTTTCCAATGAGATTTTCTTGTCTTTCAGTACTCTGGTTAGCTTTTGAAATGTATCTTTGGATCTCAACATAATAATTTCAAAGACTTTGATCATCTTGTACCACTAATGCTGGTGTATCCTTTGTGTCTGACCTTTAGAGAGTTCAGTGTTATAAACTGTTCTTGGACAATTTATTCAGTTAAACCTTTTTGAGAAGAGAACAGATTGTTGATCTCAGTGGTCATTTCAGAAAATTGCTGTGAACATTATTATTATAAGTATTTTGTCTATACTTCTGAGATGAGGTTGTATTTACATTATTTACATTGTTTGGACTGTTGTCTTCATCTTTCAAACTGTTGTCTTTAAGGACATATAGCCCAGTGAATATAGGCATTAGTTAGTACCAGAGACTTGACCCAAAGAGTTGTGAGTTCAATATTAGGCTTCAACAGCTGAGTTCAAATTCCACTTGAATTCATTGCATTCACTTACAGGCAAATATCCTTGGAAAAGGTATTAGTCTATCTCTTCCTTCCAGTTATGGGTTAAATAACAGGACAGATTGGGTTCTATAGCCTTGGCTGGCAACCAGTCTATCGCAGAAAGCAATGGCAACCTACTGCAGGATAATTTTCTGCCCAGTCAGTAATGTCTCTTTCGAGACGTGATCGCCCAAGCGTGTATTACGTATGGCACTTAACTGACTGACTGACTACATTGGCAGCAAGGTTCCACCCTTTTACTGTCAAACTAGTACAGATTGAGTTTGGGTTTTGTTTAACGGTATATCAACCTCTTTGGGTTATTTAATGCCAAAAATTTTTTTTGCATGTTTGGTTATAGTGAGAAGGTTGATTTAGTCAAATAGTAATGAAAATGTTTTGTTTTTATTCTTTTTTATTTTAGAAAACTGAAAATGTCTACTAATTTTGTATTCAAAAATGTTTCGCTGAGAATAATTTTTTTTTCCTTAAAAAATGTGTTATGATAATAATTTTTCTTCTAAAATATATTGTTTGTAATATTTTTCCCTCAAAAATATATATATTTCTATAAAAGTCTATTTTTGTATATATTTCTATAAAGGTCTATTTTTATGTATATATTTCTATAAAAGTCTATTTTTATGCTTTCATAGTGTTTGACCCCAGTTTGGGAGGGTAACTATTTGCCCATAGCTGGGACCCTAACAGATGCTACCAAGGCAATAAAGCCACTAAGATGCAAGGCATCACTTAGTGGAGAAAAAAAAGAAAAAAAAACTCTATTGAGAGAACAATAAATGAACAAGAATTAAGAAATCAGAAAATAAAAATTGACATTGCATTTAAATTTTTTGAAGATCAAAATTGACTGAGAAGTCAGAAGACAGTTTCACAAACAAGAAATACAAGAGAAGAAACTGTTAGTATAGAACTTATAGTTATATTTAGTTATTTCAACTGTAAAATAATGAGATCTTTTATGTCATTTTGTTTCTGTTTTAGCAACAGGACTGTGAATTTTCTTTGTCAGCAGGATAATGCCTGCCTGCCTGTTGCCCATGCTATTCAACATGCTCTGTTGCAACTTTCTTGGCTTTCATGATTGCCAGACTTGCCTCTATTGAATTGAATATATATCAGGCATGATATAATGATGCCCAATATTCAGGTAGCTTACATGTAACTCTTGCTGTATTTTATAAACAGGTGCAAGAAGCTTGAAATAATTTATAATAAAATAGTGTTTGTGATTTGTACAGTTGTATATATGCCTGTGTACAGCAGTGGGTTGTTGCCCAAGGAGATTATATATTTTATGGATATGCACTATTGAGTACTGTTGTTTTACTCTTTGATTTGAAACTATATATATATATATATATATATATATATATAAGAAAAATTAAGGCAGACACATTATTTCATGGTAAATCGGACGTTTAAGCCTATTTCAGGTGAACCATCATCAGCTTCCATCTTTATTTTACAAGTAAAATCCTTTGTAAAATAAACATGGAAGCTGATGGTGGTTTGCCTGAAATAGGCCTAAACTTCCGATTTACCATGAAATAACGTGTCTGCCTTAATTTTTCTTATATTTGCTCTATATATATTTATAGACATATATATTTAGATCTCTCTTAGATCCTACCACTGTATGTACAGGATACTCCTTTGGATTCTTCTATACCCACACTGCATGCTGATATATATATATATATATATATATATATATATATATATATATATACACACACACACACACACACACATGGGAAGTTATATGTCCAGTATGCTCTCCCTTTCAACTCACATATATCATCATGTTTGAGGATCTCACCAGGAGCAAGAGGCTATGCAAAGGTTCAAAATGATGCTTTAACGATCAATTGAAGACATGTCTGACACGGGCCAGCATTAACCCTGAGACCTGAGAAACTGTTGCTGGAAATCAGCTTTCCTAGTATGAACATCTTATGGAGGGGGAGACCGAGACTTTAGAATCCAGCCATGAAGATGAAGAGGATATGCAACATGCTGTGAGGAAAACTAGATTGTCCAGCCACATCCACCACCCACACACCTCTGTGACTCCTGCTCATAACTCTTTAGGAGTAAACTGGGTCTTTACAACCATTCCTGCCAAGAGAGGATGATGATTCAATGCTCAGACATCAATGGGTGCTGACTAAATTATTGATCCAATTTAACCTTGAATAAATCAAAACATATTGAAATCAAATTAATTTCATGATTTGGTAGATTGTCAGAGGTTCTGAATCCTGTATGACGTCAACTTACCTAGTAATACCTCACTCCAAGTGAGATGTTATATTGAGTTATGTGATACTGGCAGCAAGGAATAATCTCTCACTTGATTTATTGGCAGAAGTGTATTCATGCCTTTCTCAAGGATATTAGTTTAAAGAAGTTGTTGGTTGATTGTTTTGTTTTTATGGCATATCAACCTTATTGCCAAATAAATTTTATTTATTTATTACTGGTCGCGTCTATTGAACAGGTGTAGAGGCTCATCCCTTGTTCCCTGTTTAGGACGTGGTTTCCGGCTTTCTCTCTTCCAATCTTTTCACTCTTTTCTTTTTCTTTTCAATTGAAGTAGATAGACTAAACTATTGCCCGGTTCACACTCCACCCACATTTATTGAACTAGTGAAGAGGCTCATCCCTTGTTCCCTGTTTAGGATGTGGTTTTCGGTTTTCTCTTTCCCAATCTCTTACTTAGCTCCCTGCACATCAATGGCATTACTGCCTTGCTCGGAGTGACATGATTAAAAAAAAAAATACCTTTTTCTTTCAACAATTTATTGTTGTTTTTTATATAAGTTTTGTGTCTAGTAATACTTTTTTTTCTTTTTGAGTATCACGATTCATTGGGATTTGTTTTTAAGGCCAGGGTTCCCAAGTTCTACCCTTGTTATTTAACCCATAACTGGAGGGATGGTACAGATTAATACCTTTCCCAAGGGTACCAGTGCTTAAGTGAATGTAGGGTATTCAACTGGAATTTGAACTCGGTTCGCCAATTTCCCTTTCCAAGCCGATATCCACTGCACCACAATGCACATCCGTCACTAAACGCTTACAGCATCTGGTATTCCCGAGTGGTCACATATCTAAGTACTGACCAAGCATTCAATGTGATAGACCATAAGCCAGTTTCAAGAAGTGTTACTACAAGTAGTGAATTGAATTGATGCTAAATTTTGAATGCAAAACAAAACAAAAAAGTTTATTTATACAGTGTGTGATGGATAAATTGTCATCTAAATTATGTAAACATGAAAATAACACTGATATCTCATTTTAACAGATATATTTACCAAAATTACACAAAAATATCTTGAAATACCAAAGAGAAAATTTATTCAATAAAATCGCTATTGACTTCAGCAACAGCTCCAGATGACTTCAGAATCTCCAACATCTCTTCTGGACAGTCTCCTTGTTTTTCATGAATGGTGTCGTAATCCTTGCCTCCAGTTCATCTTTGGTCTTACAAGGAGTTTTATTGGTTTCTTGCTCAACTGTGCCCAACACATAATAATCAAGGGGGTTGCAGTTTGGGGAGTCAGGTGGCCAGATGTAAGGGGTGATGTGGTTGCAGAAATTGTCTGCCAGCCATGAACAAGTTCTCCTGCTTGTGTGGCATGGCGCAGAGTTCTGTTGTGGGATATAGGGTCTTCTGGCAGCCATGCTCTTGACCCAGGGCATCACTACCTCCTCAAAAGCCTCCATGTTGAGTCTGAGGCCCTGGAGAAAGATGGATAGAGGTGTAATGTCACCATCACTAGTGATCACTCCTAACACCATGATGTTGACTATCCAACACTTTCTAAATCCTCTCCACTGGTCTTAGACTGACATCCAAACACTTTGAAATGTTCATATTGGAGTTTCCGACTAGAATGCCAAGCAGTACAGCATGCAGTTTCCAAATTTCTGGCAGAGTGAATTAGGTCATGGTGCTGTTTTTCTTATGGGTGGTGCCCAACTGACCCTACTATAATGTGCTGTAGATTAAAAACAGATTTTGACATTAAATAAGCAAACAAAGGTTGAGATATTATAAAATTCACTGACCGAACCCAACCATAAAATTCATTATTATTCAACATTGTGAATGAAAATATGTTTAAATGACTGGTCTTTTATTGTATAATGTTTAATCTATGACATAGGGTCTATGTGATTAATATTCACCACTGAATTAAGTGCATTGACAAGGAAAGAGATTGTTGAAAAATTCATTTTGTTTTTAACATTCCAGTAAAACCATGGTATAATTTATACAATGGGAGTTAAGCAATAACTAAGCAGTAAATAATAACTTGATGAGATATCCTCAAACCTGGTCAACAGAAAGAGAACTATCTACTGCATAGATTAAATAAAGTGTTTAGTTCAAAATTCCCTGAAGGTTACTCATACTGACAAGTACCTGATGAAGGCAAGAGAGCTGAAATGTTTTGATAAAACAACAAAGATGAAGACAGTTGTCTGTTTGTAAATAAATATTTATTTTTCAAGATACTCTCTTTTCTAGTCAATAGACTTAATTTTATGGTGAATATTGACTACTTATTAAAGCATTCTGGTTGAGTCCATGTTTGATAATTTGTGTCTGTTTTTCTTTCTCTGCCTCCTCCTCTGTCTGTCTGTGCAGCTCTATAATTGTGTGTGTGTCGCTCTCACTTCTTGTTGCTCTCGCCCCCTCCCCGCTCTCTGTGACTCCTCTTTCTGTCGGCTCCCCCACCCGCCATCTCTGTCACTCTTATCTTCTCTTTCTGTCACTTTCTCTCTCCCTTTATTCATATCTTTATATACACATATATTTGTCAGTTTGATATTTTCTGAATGACTTTTATGTAGTAAAAAAATTCCCTTTTGCATAAATAATGATTTTATCTAATGAAATCATCTTAATGAATATCGACACATGCCTTTCTATTTTGTCCCCATGATTGCTGTGTGGTAAACGAATTGCTACCCCAACACCCTGTTGCAGCATGGGTGGGATGTGTAATATCCTAACAAGCAGTGAGATTTGATGAATTCTGACGTACAGCTGTGTTCCTGACCTGCTATTTTCTTCCAATGTATCCCTAAATGTCAAGAGTGATAACATTGCTGTGTGGGTTGCTATTTCAGGATGGCTCACCTGTTAAAGATAAGGAGACACAGACCCTTAAGAATTTTTATAGGCTTTCTATTAAATCTCCTCCACAACCAACCAATTAGGCTTTGCTCCAGGCTATTCAAATTTCTCTCTCTTTCTCATTTTTAGATTTTAATAAAGATGAACTCTATTTTAATTTCAAATTAAGGAAGATGTATTATTCAAAATATAAAGTGAAAATAATTTTTTTATTTTGTTGTGGCCTTTTTATTTTTTATTTTTTTTCATAAGGTTCTTTCTTGGTATTTTCACTGAAGGTGGGCATCAAAATGATATCAGGCATTACCATTCCTTCAGGAGGGGTTTAGAGTCATTATCCCCTCTCATGCCAGAGACATCCCCAAGAGAGGAAGTGCAGAGAGGGCTTGAGCAATTTTTCTACAGTATTGCTATTAAACCCACTTAAAACTGACCTTGTGTCACATTTGGTGCACTGAAAAATCCATTCATACGGTTCTTAATTTCATTTATTTACCAATAAAAAATTTATTGTAGTCTTTTCATTTCTTTTTTATTCCTTTTTTTTTTTTTGATACTTTCTTTATTTGTTCTTTTTCTTTCTGTTTCTTTCTTTTCTTTTTCTTTCTCCCTTTTCTTTCTTTCTTTCTCTTTCTTTCTTTCTCTTTTCCTTTTCTTTCTTTTCTTTCCCTTTTCTTTCTTTTCTTTTTCTTTCTTTCTTTTCTTTCTATTTTTCTTTTCTTTCTCTTTCTCCCTTTTTTCTTTTCTTTCTCTTTCTTTCTCTTTCTTTTTCTCCCTTTTCTTTCTTCTTTCTCTTTTTCTCTTCTCTTTCTTTCTTTTTTTCTTTTTCTCCCTTTTCTTTCTGCTTCTTCTTCCCTCTTTTGCTTTTTTTCTCTTCACTTTCATTCTTTTTCATTCTTTTTGTTTATCTTTAAATCCTTTCTTTTTTATTCATTCTTTTCCAGTTTTTATAAACATTTTTTTCCCCTTTTTTCTCACAAATTCTTTTTCAAGTTTTTCTTTTCTATTTTTTGCCTTCATTCTCTCACTCAACTCGCTTACACACAAAACGCCAGTGTTAGTAAAACCAATAAAAAGCCTGTCTGTTGTCCAAAGAGAAATTTAATAAAAAGTAAAACTAACAATAACATAGAAACCAAACACCAAGATAAAAAAAAAAAAGAGAATAATGAGTGGGAGTTAAATCAGTCAGTTAAGTGCTATACATGATACACACTTGGCTGATCATGTCCCAAAAGGAAACATGACTGACTAGACAGAAGATTTTCCCCGCAGTAGGTTGCCATTACTTTCTGTGTTAGACTGGTTGCCAACCAAGGCTATAAAATCCACTCAGTCCTGCTATTTAACCCATACTTGGAGGGAAAAGAGATGGATTAATACCTTTCCCAAGGGTGTAAGTGAATGCAACAAATTCAACTGGAATTTGAACTTGACTCTCCAATTTCTCATTCTGAGATGATATTCAATATACCACAAAGCATATCCGGGGTTAAATAACTAAATAAAAAAGATGACGGACACCTATCTAAATAGTAACAAACATTGCTCTATAGCTAGGTTACCAAGGCAGAGCAAGTACATTTTTAATTGTCATTCCTCAGAAAGAGACAGTTTGGGCCACAACTTGGGCTTCACGCCACTGTGATTGTTAAGGAACTAAATCGTTTTGATTGCCTGACAATCGCAGAAGTGTGAAAACTTAAATAGCAGTCCAAACTTATATATATAAATTTATGAAAAGGTATTTCCATTGGCCAGTCTCTTACTTACAATTTCTCCATTGGCCAGTCTTGCATTATATAATTTATGAAAAGGTATTTCCTACTGGCTGTCTCTACTAAATTTCCATTGGCCAGTCTCTACTTACAGCCCCATTGGCCAGTCTCTACTTACAATTTCCATTGGCCAGTCTCTACTTACAATTTATGAAAAGGTATTTCCATTGGCCAGTCTCTACTTTACAATCTCTATGAAAAGGTATTTCCATTGGCCAGTCTCTACTTACAATTTATGAAAAGGTATCTCCATTGGCCAGTCTCTACTTACAATTTATGAAAAGGTATTTCCTACTTGGCCAGTCTCTACCATAATTTATGTAGTACAGTATTTCCATTGGCCAGTCTCTACTACAATTTATAGTGTATTCATTGTGTCAGTCTCACTTTCACAATTTATGAAAAGGGTATTTACTGGTCAGTCTCTACCACAATTTATGAAAAGGTATTTCATTGGCCAAATTTACCATAATTTATGAAAAGGTAATTTTACTGGCCAGTCTCTACTTACAATTTATGAAAAGGTATTTCCATTGGCCGTCTCTACTTACAATTTATGAAAAGGCATTTCCATTGGCCAGTCTCTACTACAATTTATGAAAAGGTATTTCCATTGGCTGCCCTCACTTACAATTTATGAAAAGGTATTTCCATTGGTCAGTCTCTACTTACAATTTCCATTGGCCAGTCTTCACTTACACTCTATTGGCCAGTCTCTACCACAATTTCCATTGGCCAGTTCTACTACAATTTATGAAAAGCTATATTTCCATTGGCCAGTCTCTACTTACAATTACAAAAGGTATTTCCATTGGCCAGTCTCTACTACAATTTATGAAAAGGTATCTCCATTGGCCGTCTCTACCACAATTTATGAAAAGGTATCTCCATTGGCCAGTCTCTACTTCACAATTTATGAAAAGGTATCTCCATTGGCCAGTCTCTACTACAAAATTTATGAAAAGGTATCTCCATTGGCCAGTCTCTACTACAATTTATGAAAAGGTATTTTACTGGCTGTCTCTACTTACAACTTATGAAAAGGTATCCTCCATTGGTCAGTCTCTACCTCACAATTTATGAAAAGGTATCTCCATTGGTCAGAAGCCCCACTTCACACCCCATGAAAAGGCATTCCATTACTGGGTTCTACTTTACAATTTATGAAAAGGTATCTCCATTGGCCAGTCTCTACTTACAATTTATGAAAAGGTATCTCCATTGGCCAGCCTCACTTTGCACTTATGAAAAGGTATTTCCATTGGCCGTCTCTACTTACAATTTATGAAAGGTATCTCCATTGGTCAGTCTCCACCACAATTTATGAAAAGGTATCTCCATTGGCCAGTCTCTACCACAATTTATGAAAAGGCATCTCCATTACTGGGGTTCCCGTCGAATTTATGAAAATAGTATCTCCATTGGCTAAATTTACTTAGAATTTATGAAAAGGTATTTATCAAGGTCTTCACTTAGAATTTATGAAAGGTATTCTCCATTGGCCAATTTCTACTTACAATTTATGAAACAGTATTCCACTGTCAGTCTCTACTTACAATTTATGAAAAGGTATCTCCATTGGTCAGTCTCTACCACAGTTTATGAAAAGGTATCTCCATTGGAAGCCAGTCTCCACTTAACAGTTTACAGTACCTTCTGTCAATGTCTCACTTTCACAATTTATGAAAAGGTATCTCCATTGGTCAGTCTCTTACCACAATTTATGAAAAGGTATCTCTATTGGCCGTCTCTTACTTCACAATTTATGCATAACATTCTATTGGCCAGTCTCTACCACAATTTATGAAAAGGTATCTCCATTGTAGCCAGCCCTACTTACAATTTATGGAAAAGGTATCTCCATTGGCCGTCCTCACTTTCACAATTTATGAAAAGGTATCTCCATTGGCTGTCTCTACTTACAATTTATGAAAAGGTATTTCCATTGGCCAGTCTCTACTTACAATTTATGAAAAGGTATTCCATTGGCCGTCTCTACTTACAATTTATGAAAAGGTATCTCCATTGTCAGTCTCTACCACACCCCATAGTGATATCTCTCCATTGGTCAGTTCTTACCACAATTTATGAAAAGGTATCTCCCATTGGCCAGTCTCTATCAGCACCTATGAAAGGTATTTGTCAATAGTCTCTATCACAATTTATGAAAAGGTATTTCCATCAATGTCTCTGCCTACACCCATATGTTGCATTTCTATTGGCCAGTCTCTACCACACTTATGGGTGTATCTCCATTGGCCAGTCTCTACTTACAATTTATGAAAAGGTATCTCCATTGGCCAGTTCTACTTACAATTTATGAAAAGGTATTCCATTGGCCAGTCTCTACTTACAATTTATGAAAAGGTATTTCCATTGGCCAGTCTCTACTTCTACAATTTTATGAAAAGGTATTCCATTGTCAGTCTCTACTTACAATTTATGAAAAGGCATTCCCATTGGCCAGTCTCTACTTATAACTTATGAAAAGGGGTTTCATTGGCCAGTCTTCTACTTACAATTTGTGAAAAGTATTTCCATTCTCCAGTCTCTACGGTGTTACCCATGAAAAGGTATTTCCATTGTCAAATTCCCTACTTACAATTTAGTGCCATTTCCATTGGTCAGTCTCTACTTACAATTTATGAAAAGGTATTTCCATTGGCCAGTCTCTTACTTACAATTTATGAAAAGGTATTTCCATTGGCCAGTCTCTACTTACAATTTATGAAAAGGTATTTCCATTTATTGTCTCTTACTTACAATTTATGAAAAGGTATTTCCACTGTCAGTCTCTACTTACCACCTATGGTAGCACACTTACTGTTGCCCTGTTTCAGTACCTCCATTGGCCAGTCTCTACCACAATTACAGAAAGGCATTCCATTGGCTGTGTCCTACCACAATTTATGAAATAGTATTTCCATTGGCCAGTCTCTACTTACAATTTATGAAAAGGTATTTTCCATTGGCCAGTCTCTACTTACAATTTATGAAAAGGCATTTTACTGTTGCCCTCACTTACACCATGAAAAGGTATTTCCATTGGCCAGTCTCTACTACAATTTCCATTGGCCAGTCTCTACTTGAAGGCACCATGGAAATACCTACTGGCCAGTCTCTTCATCACAATTTATGAAACATATATTTCACTGTCAGTTCCCATTTTCACAATTTCCATTGGCCAGTCTCTACCTACAATTTATGAAAAGGTATTTCCTATTATTGTCCTCACTTACAATTTATGAAAAGGTATTTCCTACTGGCCAGTCTCTACTACAATTTCCATTGGCTAACTTCTCTACTTCTACAATTTATGAAAAGGTATTTCCATTGGCCAGTCTCTACTTACAATTTATGAAAAGGTATTTCCATTGGCTGTCTCTACTTACAATTTATGAAAAGGTATTTCCATTGGCCAGTTCCCACTTACAACTTCCATTGGCCAGTCTCTACTTACAATTTAAGGAAAAGGTATTTCCATTGGCCAGTCTCTACTTACAATTTATGAAAATAGTATTTCCATTGGCCAGTTCTACTTCACAATGACAGCGGTATTCCATTGTCAGTCTCTACCACAATTTATGAAAAGGTATTTCCATTGGTCAGTCTCTACTTGCCAATTTATGAAAAGGTATTTCCATTGGCCAGTCTCTACTTACAATTTATGAAAGGTATTTCCATTGGCCAGTCTCTACCACAATTTATGAAAAGGTATTTCCATTGGCCAGTCTCTACTTACACCTATTGGCCAGTCTCTACTTACAATTTATGAAAAGGTATTTCCATTGGCCAGTCTCTACTTACACCTATTTGTCAGTCTCTACTTACAATTTATGAAAAGGTATTTCCATTGGCCAGTCTTCACTTACAATTTATGAAAAGGTATTTCCATTGGCCACACTTACTTACAATTTCCATTGGCCGTCTCTACTTACAATTTATGAAAAGGTATTTCATTGGCCAGTCTCTACTTACAATTTATGAAAAGGTATTTCCATTGGCCAGTCTCTACTTACAATTTATGAAAAGGTACTCCATTGGCCAGTCTCTACTTACAATTTCCATTGGCCAGTTCTACTTACAATTTATGAAAAGGTATTTCCATTGGCCAGTTCTACTTACAATTTATGAAAAGGTATTTCCATTGGCCAGTCTCTACTTGTCAATTTATGAAAAGGTATTTCCATTGGCCAGTCTCTTACTACAATTTCCATTGGCCAGTTCCCACCACAATTTATGGTGTACAGTATTTCCATTACCAAGTCTCTACTTACAATTTAGAAAGGTATTTCCATTGGCCAGTCTCTACTTACAATTTATGAAAAGGTATTTCATTGGCTGTCCTCACTTACAATTTCCATTGGCCAGTCTCTACTTACAATTTATGTAGCAAGGCTTCCTATCAATGTCTCTACCACAATTTATGAAAAGGTATTTCCATTGGCCAGTCTCTACTTACAATTTCCATTAATAGTCTCTACCACAATTTATGAAAAGGTATTTCCATTGGCCAGTCTCTACTTACAATTTCCATTGGCCAGTCTCTACTTACAATTTATGAAAAGGTATTTCCATTGGCCAGTCTCTACTATTACAATTTATGAAAAGGTATTTCCATTGGCCAGTCTCTACTTCTACAATTTCCATTGGCCAGTCTCTACTTACAATTTATGAAAAGGTATTTCCATTGGCCAGTCTCTACTTACAATTTATGAAAAGGTATTTCCATTGGCTGTCTCTACTTACACTCTATAGTGCTGGGTATTTCCATTTAAGGCCCTCACTTACAATTTCCATTGGCCAGTTCTACTTACAATTTATGAAAAGGTATTTCCATTGGCCAGTCTCTACTTACAATTTATGAAAAGGTATCTCCATTGGCCAGTCTCTACTTACAATTTGATGTATATGTTAGTACATAATCTTCAGAGAGGATTACGGTCACATCACATTAAAACACCTTTTTCTATACAGTTAAAGAAGTTAAGCTATGTATTTTGATGATTGCCTATTTGGGAATACCAGGTGCTGTAAACTTGGGTTGAAGATGATGTAATGGATAATGGCTCTGAATTGTTAATTGGGGAGCCGAGTTCTAATCTCATTTGGGTTTGGTATATTCACTTATGTGTAAATACACTTAAAAAAGGTATGACTTTACTTCTTTTCTCCCGGCTATGGGTTAATTAGTAAGACCTGTATCCCTTAATCATTATCTCTAGAAAAATGAAAAAAACTTCTTACAATTTAAAAATATTTTCTGGCTTTAAATAATCTGTAGAAAATGAAACAATCAGTAAGCTACCAAAATTTATTTATTGTATTGCTGGCTTCAAATATGCCATATTTTAAGATATTTGCTCTCTTATAAAGTGTTGAGTACTTTTTTCATTATTCATGTTTATATATAACAACGCTTTCTTTCATCTCTCGCCCCTTCTCATGGCACTTGTACTACTCGCTCTATCTTCTCCAAACTCTCTCACAGATAGACTCTCGATCATTGGACATGCTTGTTATAGCAAACGATCAAATCTGTATATGGCTCTGCTCCTTTTAATGTCATCTCCATCTCATCAGTAACTGGGTGGTTTATGGGGTTGGAGGGTGAGAAGTCCTCATTAGTTCATTTGTTGCTGTCATTGGCATAATCAGTCATAGCAGGGTTGTTAGTGGCAACGCCATCACTTAAAGATACCCTTTTTTTTAGGGATGACAGCAGAGCAGTGTGTGATTAGGCTTGCTGCTTCATTTTGCTTTGCAGTGAATAAACTCTCATTCTTTTTATCCTCATCACAATTTCACCTTCCATGCTAATTTTAATTGGAGGTGCGCACAGAATGGTAAAAAATATTTTTGTGAACAACTGTATGCATTAAATTTTGCACCTGAGAGAATAATTGCACATTATATTTGAAGCTTAAGTTTTTTAGCTGCAGTTAATGCAAGCATGTCATGTGACTATGGCAACATAACCTTTTGAAATAGTGGTGTGAACATAGAGGAGTGTGTGTGTGTGTGTGTGTATATATCTGAATGTGGATGCAAGCATGCATTTATATTAGCTGTTTGGATTTACCACTTCATATGAGATGCTATGAAGTTTATGCCCAAAGAGTCAATTTTGAAGAGCACTCAGTACAAGCAGATAGAGCAAGTTTTCCCAGTCATGTCGATCACCAACTACAGATTCACTTAACTGCATTTGGCTCAGTCAGAAAATCTTTTATGAAACCCATTTGCAAAAATACATAAAAAATAAATATCAGCATTTGATGATAACTGTAATTTAAAATATTTACAGGGCAGCAGAAATACCTCCCATATAATGGTAAGATGTTTGTGGCAATGATGTCTTGTTTTATTTTTTGCCATATTAAAGTGATGTGTACACTAATATAATTAAATCCTGTCCAACTCAAGCTAGCATGGAAGTGAACATTAAATGATGATGATGATATGATATTAAATGATGATGATGATATGTCTATATTTCTGAGATGAGGTGTTCTATTTACGATGTTCAGACTGTCATCCTCATCTTCGTTGTCATATTCACATTTTGGCTATTTTACACATCTACCTTCTCTAGCTTGATAAACATTGAAATTTCAAACTGAACTATTTTTGTTCACTTGGATAGATTGTTCTAGTTCCACATGCCATGCCTTTTCTGGATATTTTAGTTTCAGTTAATTCCCTTTAGTAACTCAACTTTCCAAGTTTTTGTTCACCTCTGCCATGGCCAGGTATTGAACTCCCCATTCTTTGGGTCAAGTCACTGGATTACTTCAACTAACACTTTTATCCACTGGTGTGTGTCATGGTTTGTAATTCCAGTGTATGTCACATAACAAAGGCCAGAGCATACACTAGCCAAAATGTAAATATGACAAAGATTAGGACAACAGTCTAACTAATGTAAATAGTGTAAATGTGAGACTAGTTAAATTGATCAAATTTTTGCTATATTAGAGTGATGTGTAGACTAATATAATTCATATGTGCTATGTAATACATCTTGCACATTAATAAGGCATATATTTCCATGAATTCCTTTATTAGTTCTCTAAAAATTAGGAAAAATTGAAACTGGCTAGTATAAGATTGTGTTTGTGTAAAACAAAAACTGACTTGTCAAAAACAAAAATCATGGAATAGCATGGTGTAAGCATTCATTGAACTCACCATATATATATATATATATATATATATATATATATATATATAAATAGAAGAAAATGTATAAAATATACATTATTTAAACAAGATAGCTAAAACAGTGCTTAAAGCACACAGTACAAAGCTGAAATTTAATTTTGAAATTTGAAGCACCTGTTAATGATGTTTTCACTATATTGTGTCATTAGGCTCTGGTGCTAATTTTTGTAAGTTGTGTGCAGAGGAAAAACTTATAATAGCCATATAGAATCCAACTGATGAATTATTGAATAGCAGAAAATCAATTTTGTACTTGTCCAACCATGGAGTGGTATGCAAATTGAATCCTTCAGCTAACCAGGCTGAAGCACTGATGTCTGAAAAAGGATCGGATGAAGGAAAAAAGAATTTGATTATATGTGGTTGCTAACAAGTGCTTCTGAATTGAAAATTAAATTAAATTTTTATATTACTTCAAATAATATTTAAACAAACTGATATACACTGTTTCAAAATAAAAATAGTGTCTATTTCAAATATGAGTATCCACTATAACATTAGTACTAATTAGTAATAAAATTAGTGTGGCATTTTTAAATCAAAATTGTGGCCGAATTTATTTCTGTGACTCACTAATTCATTCGTTAGATTATTATTAGTGATCTTTCTTTTGCGTTCATATATACTTTTAATAATAACACTAATAAAAAGAGTAAGCAATTTGTTCAGAAGGAAAGTTCTCGAGAGCGCTGCCATCCAGTACTACCAAAATGTCAATTTGCATCCCGGTTTTTTCCCAATCTCATCTTTGCTTATGGAAATGATACCGAAACAGACTAACATACATAATAAAAGTGCAAAGAAAATGGTTGAATTCCCTTCATTTTAACGTCTCGTGATATTGCACTACACATGAAGGAGTTCTAAAACTAAAAAGAAATAGTATTCTGTTAATTTTTTTGAATGATTTGTGAGCATTTTTATAATTGCCAACACTGTTTATAGACAGGTAATTTGGAATAAAGCTCATTTCATTTTTTTGCCTTGATAAAGTCCATCACAGGATGAAATGTGTAGGCGAGTTAAATACAGTTTTCCTCTTGTCTTCTTTTTATTTAACCATTTTGTCCTCAATCTCAGATCATAACTGAGTATATCTTTACAAATATATAGCGGTAAACTTCAGGATAAGATTGGTAAATAATCTGAGAGTATCCTAGTCATATTGTTTAAATATTAAAACTGATCCAACAGAGGTCAATGTAAATTTAAATTATATTTTATAATTTGGTGACTCAGTACCCTTTTCTTTCCTACCTACCACTACTAACCCAATAGTCAAACCACCTGCCTGCCACTACCAAAAGGGAATCTACTACTAAGATGTCTCTGTGTAGAGGATTTTTGGTCCTTTACGATTTATATTACGATTCGTCCAACATACGATTCAAGAAAATAAAGACAACAACTTCAATTTGTAACCAATAAATTAAAATATATTCAATAAACAAATATGTAATAACAGTATACATAGAGTAAGAGGAAAGAGTTGTTCTCCTTTAGCTGTTTGTCAACCAAAGTAAAATGAAGGAAGTTTTTTCTTGCGCTGAAAAGGTTTGTTACAATTGTTAGCAAGATTTTCATGTAAGAACAAATAACATGAAAAATACAATTATTTTGAATGTAACTGTAAGTGATACAAATTTTGGTCAAGAGTTCAAAAGTTCTTGGCGAAAATATTCAGACAGAAGACAAAGTTCTGTATCTGTGTGTGCATTAGGTATGAGTAGAAAGAGAGACTTACATCGAGTCCTTTGGCCAGCCTGTTGGTCTACTGACAAGCTTGCTCAAAGTCACCACTTATAAGAGAGGAGAGCAGATCAAACAGCAAGCATGGGAAAAACTTTGTTTACATAAAAAAATATGTGATTGGCTAAAAATTAACCAATCACCACACACATATGAAAGAGCTGCGTCAGAGCTGAAAGATTCAAAGGCGACTGCGATTGCTAAATTGTCCTATACAAGAACAGTAGCGATTTATTACCCAATCACAGACGAGTAAATGACATGGACAGAATGAGGGTAAGAAAAACATAGCAACCGCTATACCCTGGACTTAACCCTATAGTAACCAACATTCCTCACCCCCTTCCTTTACTAGCTGCTGGCTCAGGCATAATAATTTGTCTCCATTGTTGGAATGGGGTTGACAATATATGTCCTGAAATGACATGTTGAAATATCTACCCCCAACCTAAATATGATCTGAATTTACAGATATATATATATATATATATATATATATATACTATAGTCATCCGCAGACAGATCTGTTTCGCTGTATTACAGCTCATCAGTACGGCTTAGACTCCAGTCTCTTCCTAACCCATATATATATATATATATATATGTGTGTGTGTGTATATATATATAATAGAAACACAAATTAACTGCACAGTGTACTCCAAATCTTGCACCCCAAAATTAAGTTCACAAAAGAATATTGCTATTCCTAGACATACTCATAAAAACAAAAACAATTACATCCTCATAAACATTTACCATAAACCCACAGACACCCAACAATACCTCCATTTCAGTAATCACCACCCTAAAAGTTGCCTAAAATCTATCCCCTACTCCCTAGCATGACAAATTTGCACAATAGTAACTGATGAAACCCTTTGTAAAATACACCCAGAGGAACTACCACAAACACTACAAATAAGAGGATACCCCACTCCTCTAATAAACAAGGGTTTCCAACTGGCAAAAGAAATACCATTAGAATCTCTCTGGAATAAAAAAAAAAAAAACATGAAAAAGAAGAAAACATTCTCACATATGTTTCCACACCCAACAAAAACAACCCAGAATTATTTACAAAGATAAAGACATATAGAATTACTCAACAAAAATGATAAAAAAAAGGAAATCTTAAAAACAACCAATATAATTAAAAGCAAGCGCCAATCCCAAAAAACATACTAACCTCATGAAAATTCGAGCAACACACAGCACAGGGGGTCACAAAATGCGACAAAAATGATGTGGGGGTATGCAACATAATAATAGAAGGAAACCACTTCAAGTTCAAAAACACATCTGCATTCGAAATAAAAACAAATCTGATCTGCAATTCTAAAGACGTCATTTATGCTCTAAAATGTGATGAATGTGCAAAAATATACATGGGATGACACAAGGCTGGAATAAAAGAGTAGCCATGCACAGAAGTAACATGAAACTAGCCAATAACAGGAAATTGTATGTCTCCCAGTATTTACATGAATGCAGTTGAGGTAAATTCAGAGTAATACTTATCTACCAAAATGCAGATTATGACACGCTCTTGATGCAGGAAGAAAAATTTATAAAAAAAATACAAGACTTTCTTCAACAAAACAACATGAAAAACCGAAAACATACATACACGAAATTCAAACTCAAAAAAACCCCACCAAAACACAGTAAATTCAAATAATATCCCCAAAACAATAAAAGGAACTAGATGACTCGTAGAGTAGAATTGAAACAAAATTGCTGAAAACAATTTTGAAGTATAAAGACAAAATCAAATTTTGCAATTCAATGAAAAAATTTTCTATAGCCAAAAAAATGTGCCAGGAGACAGATAATGTGTGAGTGTAAAAAAAACCCCCCCAAAAAACCCAACAGCAACCATATGAACTTTCTGACCTGCTCACCGCTTGATTTATCTATTTATACACAATACCTTGGCCATCAGAAAAACAAGGGATCTCGATATGTGAAGTCATAAGTTTATTCACCTGAAGAGTCAACTTTAGACTCGAAACACATGCATGGACACTTAATATATCTTGCCAAAAGTAAGTAATATTAATAATAATAACAACAAATCTACATTTTAAATAAAACGTTCACGACTTCTCACACTTCATTTTTTTATACTAATTTCTCTTGTTGGAACAACCCTTATTTCTGTTTTATATATATATATATATATATATATTGTAACTAAGTTGTTGAACTCGTAGGTTTATTTACCTTTTTGTTCATGCATTTACTTTTATAAAGAGTGCTCGATACAAATGTAGAGCGTTATACTGTAATGGTTGTTACAATGTTTTTAAATTCATAGCATCACTACACAAAAAATTTCTCATGTTTCGAAGCCAGCCCATTATGTTTTGGTTTCATCCTCAGAATTATCCAGTTGAAAAGACCGTTTATTTGTGTTGGATTTGTTATTTTCGGGTGTAAGAGGGGTTGGTCTGTATTTTGAGTTCCGTTGACCTTTTTACTGGTGTTGGGGTTAAGTATTTATTTTTGGCAGAGTTCATGATAGGTTAATCTATTAATCTTGAAAGGGCGGATAAAAATTGTGGATTTATATATATATATATATATATATATATATATAATCGATTTTCTGCACTATTGTAAGAACTACAACCTTGAAGCTTCTGAATATTGTTTCTTATGTCTTTGTCTATGAGTGTATCAAATTTGATTAAAATCAGACCACTCCTTCTATAACCCGATTTTTTTCAATTATCAATTTTCAATATTTATCGGGGGTACCTCGACACAAAACCTAGCTAAGAACACTTGCAGACGCTTATAGTGCAACTGTGTAAATTTTCAAGAAAATCAGTTCAGCCGTTTCGTAACAGACACACACACACACACACACACACACACACACACACACACACAGAGACAAAGTTCTATTTATAAATAAGTTTAGATTAGATTTATATATATATATAAGACAGCAGTATATGGCAATTTAAACAAGAGCTAAATGATATGTCATTTGAACTATCCTCTTCCAGCTGTTATGTAGAGAATAGATTGATGAAATAAACTTCATTGATTACATGGTTCTAAAGAGGTGCTTGCTACGGATTCATTTTACTGCAGGTGGAGAAGGTGTTATTTCTATTTAAGGCAGCACATGTTGGTTTGGTTCCAGCAGCCGTCTTTTATGCTGAAATAGTCTGCAAAAAAAATGAAGATTTTCTTTTATCCAAACACATCAATTACATATAATTTGGAAAGTTAAAAAAAAACAAAAATACATTTGTAGACTTTAATAGTAGTTAAGGAAAAGAAAGTCAACAATTCTTTGTTCTGAAACATTAATTCATTTGAGTCATAATTTGAACAAGATGTATTTGGAATATCCATATTATAAAAGTGGGGCTAATTTGCTGTCCATCCCACATTGTCTGTGTATGTGACTTTGTATTCATGTATATAATGTTTATACTTATACGTGTGTGTAAGTGAGTGGTTTTGAATTGTGCCTCAGCGATTTAATGAAGGCAGACACATTTACACAATTTGACTGATTTTTAAATAAGACATTGGAAAAATACATTATTCTTTCACTCAGTATGGACAACCCATACACTGGGCTGAGCAATAAAATCAGAAAGTTGATGACAAAAACTTACATTTTTAAACCTTAAAACTCAGATAAGATTTTATTGAACTTCCAGAAATTATTTAATTATACAAGGATCATTCAATAAATAAGGTGATTTTTTTTGGTATAAGGACTTCTACGAGGGCCATTCAATAAATAAGGTGATTTTTTGGTATAAGGACTTTTACGAGGGCCATTCAATAAATAAGGTGAATTTTTTGGTATAAAGACTTCTACGAGGGTGATTCAATAAATAAGGTGAATTTTTTTGGTATAAGGACTTTTACGAGGGCCATTCAATAAATAAGGTGAATTTTTTGGTATAAGGACTTTTACGAGGGCCATTCAATAAATAAGGTGAATTTTTTGGTATAAAGACTTCTACGAGGGTGATTCAATAAATAAGGTGATTTTTTTGGTATAAGGACTTCTACGAGGGCCATTCAATAAATAAGGTGATTTTTTTGGTATAAGGACTTTTACGAGGGCCATTCAATAAATAAGGTGAATTTTTTGGTATAAAGACTTCTACGAGGGTGATTCAATAAATAAGGTGATTTTTTTGGTATAAGGACTTCTACGAGGGCCATTCAATAAATAAGGTGATTTTTTTGGTATAAGGACTTCTACGAGGGCCATTCAATAAATAAGGTGAATTTTTTGGTATAAGGACTTTTACGAGGGCCATTCAATAAATAAGGTGAATTTTTTGGTATAAGGACTTTTACGAGGGCCATTCAATAAATAAGGTGAATTTTTTGGTATAAGGACTTTTACGAGGGCCATTCAATAAATAAGGTGAATTTTTTGGTATAAAGACTTCTACGAGGGTGATTCAATAAATAAGGTGAATTTTTTTGGTATAAGGACTTTTACGAGGGCCATTCAATAAATAAGGTGAATTTTTTGGTATAAGGACTTCTACGAGGGCCATTCAATAAATAAGGTGATTTTTTTGGTATAAGGACTTCTACGAGGGCCATTCAATAAATAAGGTGATTTTTTTGGTATAAGGACTTTTACGAGGGCCATTCAATAAATAAGGTGAATTTTTTGGTATAAGGACTTCTACGAGGGCCATTCAATAAATAAGCTTTTTTTCTTTCTTTTCCTTTTTTCTTTCTTTATTCTTCTCTTTCTCTGTTTTCTTTCTTCTTCCTTCCTTTCTTCATCCTTTCTGCTTTCTTTTTTCATTTCTTCTTAATTCTTCTGGTTTTCTTTCTTTTTCTTTTCTTCTGTATCCTTTCTGTTTTCTTTCTTTATTTTTTTCTTCTTCATTCTTTCTGTTTTTTTTCTTTTTCCTCTCTTCTTCATCCTTTCTGTTTTCTTTCTTTTTCTTTTCTTCTTCATCCTTTCTGTTTTCTTTCTTTTTCTTTTCTTCTTCATCCTTTCTGTTTTCTTTCTTTTTTTCTTCTTCATCCTTTCTGTTTTCTTTCTTTTTTCTTCTTCATCCTTTCTGTTTTCTTTCTTTTTTTCTTCTTCATCTTCTCTGTTTTATTTCTTTTTCCTTTCTTTTTCATCCTTTCTCTTTTCTTTCTTTTCCTTCTTTCTTCATTCTGTCTGTTTTCTTTCTTCTTCTTCTTCTTTTCTATTTTCTTTCTCTTTTCTTTCTGTTTTCATTCTTTTTCTTTTCCGTTTCTTTCTTTCCATTCGCCCAAGTGTGTATCACGTATGAGACTTAACTAACTGACTTATGAGGATGCATTTTAGAAAAGACATTAAAAAAATTGTACATTTGTGACATTTTTGCAAGCTGATGGCAAGAAGATCAAATTTTATGCAAACTTCTTGCTTCCATTTAAAATACATTAATTTTTTTAAAAATTCATTTTAAATACAAACAAAATCATAAAAACAACTTCAAAAGGCTGCACGTCTGGCTTATACACTTTTCCTGTTACCCTGAGATTGTTGTCAGATTCTTCTTCTTTTTATGTGCCGTGTTTTTTCAGAACATAGGCGGTCATAGATTTCCACTGCCCCTATCATTTGTCTCTCTTAATATTTTTCCTCTTGGTATCTCTCCCAAAGTCTGCTTTGTCATCAACTTGTTCAAGACCATCAAGTATGTTTCGCACTGCTTTCCCCTATCTTTCTTTCCTTCTATCTGTCCTGTGAGTATTAAGTTCTCCAAACCTTCCTTCCTCATTACATGTCCGAGAAATCTCAGGTGTCTGTTCTCGATACCAAGTAAAAGTATTCTTTTCATTTGCATCCTCTCCAAAACCTCATCATTGCTCACATGTTTGGTCCATGGTATTCCGGGCAGAATATTTTCCTGCAGTAGGTTGCCCTTAGTTTCTGTGGTAGACTAGTAACTACCAAGGCTGTAGAACTCAATCTGTCCTGCTATTTAACCCATGGCTGGATGGAGAGGAAGTGGATTAATACATTTCCCAAGGGTATTTGTGCGTAAATGAATGCAACAAATTCAGCTGGAATTTGAACTCAGCTTTTTGATTTCTCATTACGAGCCAATATCCACTACCCCACAGGCACACATCCAGCTCAAATTGAAATGGACATGTCTTGTGAAGGTCAATTTTCTTTTCTATCTGACAACAATCTGAGTGGGCTTACAGCCATATCACGTTGAATACACTGGTTTGTGCTCGATCACCAAAGTTAAGCAATGCTAAAACTGGTCCGTACTTAGATGGGTGACCACTTGGGAATACCAGGTGCTGTAAGTGTTTAGTGAGGGATGTGCATTGTGGTGCAGTGGATATTGGCTCAGAAAGAGAAATTGGTGACCCAAGTTCGAATTCGAATTCCAGTTGAATACCCTGCATTCACTTAAGCACTGGTACCCTTGGGAAAGGTATTAATCTGTCTCTTTCCTCCAGTTATGGGTTAAATAACAGGGTAGGACTTGGGGACCCTGCCCTTAAAAAACAAATCCCAATGAATCTTGATATTCAAAAAGAAAAAAGTATTACTAGACACAAAACTTATATAAAAACAATAAATTGTTGAAAGAAAAAGGTATTACCAGCAATAAATAAATAGAAATTTAGTTGGCATTAAATGACCCGCCGAGGTTGATCTAAACTTATTTATAAATGGAACTTTGTTTGTGTGTGTCTGTGTGTGTGTATCCATTACCTATAGACTCTGAAATGACTGAACCGATTTTCTTGAAAATTTACACAGTTGTACTATAAGCGTCTGAGAGTGTTCTTAGCTAGGTTTTGTGTCGAGGTACCCCCGATAAATATCAATAATTGATAATAAAAAAAATCGGGTTATAGAAGGAGTGGTCCGATTTTAATCAAATTTGATACACTCATAGACAAAGGCATAAGAAATGATATTCAGAAGTTTCAAGGTTGCAGTTCTTACAATAGTGCAGAAAATTGATAGTATATATATATATATATATATAAAAGCTTTCATTACACCCGAGCAACGCCGGACTATACTGCTAGTTTCCTCATAAATGTACAATTTTTTTTAATGTCTTTACTAAAATGCATTCTCCCAAGAGTGATTTTAAAATGGAGGTTTTGATATCTACAATAGTATAAGAAAACTGTTTTTAAACTTGGTCTGTTTAACTCAGAAAGGAATGTGTATCCAGTTTGTAATCAAACCCAGTGATATTATCACTAACGCACATATTCTTTTTAGATTTTCGTGATTTCAAATGTGAGTTGTGGATGCACTTAAATATTTGCCTGTGTTTTTTTTTCTGAAGCCTGAGAGTTGATTTATTATTGATAAAGAAACAGGTTAGTTATAAAGGGCTTGGCTTATGTTTCAAGCTGCACACATGTTGGAAAAACTTTTTTGGCAGATGATCAGAGAATTCCACTGACCTTAGCCTCATGCAGAATCATGGAATGAACCATCATGAAAGAATTGTCTTGGACTTACCCAAGCAATAAAGTTCTGGGTGACTGAAAATGTGAAGTTAAAATGTAAATAAATGTTCGGAAACCTCCATATTTTTTTTGTTTTTAATTTGATATCAGGTTGGGTTCACAATGGCTTCTTATGGAAAGCCAATTAAAGAATATTCTGTTTTAACTAATAAAAAAAATTGAATGCACGTAAAATTTTACAGTATTTACATTGTTCTGACTGTTGACCTAATTTTTATTGCCATATTCATATTTAAGACATTTTGACCATTGTACACACCGATCTTCTTCAGGTGATTGGAATTTTAAACTGGGCTCTTTATTTCAATCACTAGGGTTTATTGTTCTCATTCCATAAGCCATATCATTTCTGGATATCACTCTTTAACTCGACTCTCTAAGTTATTTGTTCATCACTGCTGTAGCCAGGTATTGAACTTACAACTCTTTGGGTCAAGTCATTGGATTTAACCAACAATTTTATGTGAATAAACAATGTAAGTGAACAACGTAAATATTATCTCACCTCAGAAGTAGAGACACGTAAAATTTTATTTGTATTATTAATATCTAAATGGTATTCCATTCTTGAATTTCATATATCCTATTTGTAAATGCAAACTTAGAATTGAACTCACTTCGATTATCATCAGGTCACATTCCTCTTTGGTTTTTTGGACAGAAGTAGAGGTTTATCCCTTGTTTACTATTGGATTTCTGGTTTCTTATAAAATCTACTTCATCTCTGTACTCTTAAAGTCTGCATCTAAACTCTGAAATTTTATTCACTATTTAATTTAATTTTTTTTTTCCTCCACTAATAGGAATAGATAGCTTGGGCTATCATCCACTTCATACTCCTTCCCAAGTCTTTTGAACTGGAGTAGAGGTTTATCTCTAGTTTCCTGTATAAGATTAGTTTTCTGGTTTCTTCTAAAATCAGCTCCAGCTCTATATACCTAACACTTGCGCTTTCCTACACTAATATATCTACACAGTGTAGAAGTCAAATAACTTCCCTTTCAATATGGCTGTCTCCTTTTATCTCCCTGCAGGAAGGTGAACATTGAAGAGTGTGGATATTGTGCTCAATATTTATGGAGCTCAATATACACACTGAAATTGTCAGCCAATCACTGCTTACAGGATGGACTTGCCTGTAACAGAATGGAATCTCCCAGGTTATTATTTAAACCACCTTCCAATTTGCCCTGGTGGTTTTTTCGGTCATTTAAACTCAACTTCTATTCTAGTTGATTATTGGCTGGTTGTTCCATAAGATCTTTACACAGTATCCCTCTGCTTTGAGTGGCTCTAGGACCTTGTATTGGGTAAACCATTAACAAAATGCAAAAAAAGATTTTTTTCACACAAAGTTATTTAGAAAGGTGTGTTATTTAAATGAGAATTATATTTCTTTCTGTGTGAATTTCTGGGATGAGGTGAGCTAAATAGGTAACCACTTCACAGGTGCTGTAAGAATGGCATAATAGATAATGGATCAGAAGACCTAAGTTCCAATTCCAGTCAGGTTCATTATATTCTCTTAAATGCAAATACCCTTGCTAAAGGTATGAATCCACCTTTTCTCCCTCTAGCTATCGATTAATTAATAGGACTTCACAGGTGCTGTAAGAATGGCATAATAGATAATGGATCAGAAGACCTAAGTTCCAATTCTAGTCAGGTTCATTATATTCTCTTAAATGCAAATACCCTTGCTAAAGGTATGAATCCACCTTTTCTCCCTCTAGCTATCGATTAATTAATAGGACTTGCTTCAGTTAATGATTATCTCCAAAAATATTTTATAATGTAAAAATATTTTCTGGCTTAAAAAAAGGTCAGCTTGCAGGAATAATTCTGATTTAACCATATTGTCTATAAAAATAAGATGGTAGTTTAAAAAAAAGTGCAAAAGATATAGAAACTTTTCATTTATTTTACAACACTCATTTATACAAGATAGCCATATGTGTGTCTGCTAAACTTGGGAACTGTTTTTAGCAAGACTGATATCGAGTACATTGGAATTCAATGTGCAGAGCTGAAATAGATATCCTGATTATTGCCTCAGATAATTTTCAGCAATTCTCCTCCTCCCGTTTTCGAAAGATTCCTCTTCTGTTATTTAGCTTCTAGGAATTAGAAAAGAAGAAAATGGAAAA
Source organism: Ascarosepion bandense (assembly GCA_037127315.1). Classification (NCBI taxonomy): domain Eukaryota; kingdom Metazoa; phylum Mollusca; class Cephalopoda; order Sepiida; family Sepiidae; genus Ascarosepion; species Ascarosepion bandense. The sequence continues at coordinate 976,292 of JBBBDQ010002319.1, read as the reverse complement.
AAGACGTGTCCACTAACCAAGGAACACGAAAAAAAAAATCTGTTTTGTTGCGTTCAGCTTTAGAGTTTGTTAGTAGACAGTTAAATACATTCTGCTTTTGCTTCCAATTTCTTTTTGTTTTTTCTTTTCTGTTTGCTTCAATAATTCGTACGTCATGGGTTAAAAGGTTTAACTGTCAGCCATTTTGTTGTTTTTATTGATTCCTTTTGGCCTGTAGCAAGTTCTCAGTTTAATCAAAAGTAAGAAGACGTTAAAACAATGTTTCAGTTTTTTTTGTTTTTTTCTTCTATTTGTTTTCCATTGTGTATGATTTGGGAAGGAAATGAATTAATGAAGGCCTGCAAGTTTTGAACTTGCAAAGTGCCTTCAAAAGTGTTTAGACTATCGATTAAGAGATTTAAACAGTAGCATTAGATATAACAGTATTTTCCTTTCTTGGGTGAACCATTGCCAATTCATTTTTTACTATTACTTTTATGGTCAGATGTTGAAACACTGATTCTCATATAATCATCAAAGTAAAGCAATGTTGAGGCTGTAATAATCTTCCTAAAATCAGATCTTTTGATTCATGTTAAACAAATTTTTACCACTGGCTGGCTGTGAACACTTCAAAACAAGGCTGAACTAAAAACTTCCTTAATAGCACATAGGCTCTACACATGGCTTCTATTTCACTTATATACCGAAAGAATTGCAGTTGAATTCTGTGCATTCACTTACGGACTCTTCGGAAAAGTATTAATCCGTCTCTTCCCTCCAGTTATGGGTTAAATAATTGAACAGACTAGGTTCTATAGCCTTGGCTGGCAACCAGTCTACCGCAGAAAGTAATGGCAATTTAGTGCGGGATAATCTTCTGCCCAGTCAGTCATGTCGCTTTCAAACATGATCGCCCAAAGCATGTATCACGTATGGCACTTAACTGACTGACTGAATATAATAGTTGGAATCATGATTAAGGCTTCTACTGGTCATAAAGTGGGAGATCGGTTCTATATTGTTATGAAGTAATAAACTGATCCCCCACTAATTACTACGTAATAATATAATGCATCTCTTCTCCCTCTAGCTATGAGTCAAATAACAGGACAGATTGGGTTCTATAGCCTTGGTTGGCAACCAGTCTACCACAGAAAGCAATGGCAACCTACTGTGGGATAATCTTCTGCCCAGTCAGTCATGTCTCTTTTGAGACATGATCGCTCAAATATTTATGGCTTAAATAACATGCAAAAGGTTGATAAGCCATAAAAAACAAAATCAATAGTACTTCTTTTCTCATATTTTCTCTTACTTTTTATTACATTTGACTATCTGCTGAAAAAGAAAATCTGAATAAAGATTGGTTAGACACTTAGTAGTGTCCTTATAGTAGTGACACTTAGTAGTCCTTGAAATATGATAGTTGATTGTGCTTAATTACTAGTCTCCATCAATCACAACTTTTCTTAGTTCAATAAAAGAATTCTGCTTAAGACCAGAGGATTGCTGGCTCTTTGTGAGTGAGAAGGTAGTTGTGTGCTATGAGTTACGATATGAATTTTTTATTCTTTCAATTTATGCACCTCTTCCCTTCGCCACATTTTCTGATGTTGGACTTGAAAGACTGATTTTTTACCCCCTGGAATTGTGATCTCAAACTTATTTAATTTTTTTTCTATTTGTACCTTTATTCTGTTATTTAAGTTATATCATTAGATCTAAATCTAATCTAAACTTATTTATAAATGGAACTTTGTCTCTGTGTGTGTGTGTGTGTGTGTGTGTGTTTTTGTGTGTGTGTCTGTTACCTATAGACTCTGAAATGGCTGAACCGATTTTCTTAAAAATTTACACAGTTATACTATAAGCGTCTGCGAGTGTTCTTAGCTAAGTTTTGTGTTGAGGTACCCCCAATAAATATCAAAAATCAATAATCGAAAAAATCGGGTTATAGGAGTGGTTTATTTAAATCAAATTTGATACACTCATAGACAAAGACATAAGAAATGATATTCAGAAGTTTCAAGATTGCAATTCTTGCAATAGTGCAGAAAATTGATAATATATATATATATATATATATAAAAGGCAAGATGTTTGTGTGTGTGTCTGTTTATCTGCCTGTATGTCTGTATTTTTTTCAGCTCTTTGATTTTAGTTTTTGCTTCGGGTTTGGCTCTAAGTAGGTATAATTATAGTTCTTAGTCTTAGCCATCATACCATTTACTCAGAGGACTTATTTAGCCTTCGAAATTCAGTTTATGACGAAAATAAACTTATTTGATATAGATACCAGGAAATCAAAATTTGACTTACATCCATTCATTTTTCTTTCAGTTTACGGTTTCGCTTTAACTGGAAACAACTATTGCTTTTTAGTCTTTCGTGCCAACGTCCAAAGTGTGTGAGCTCCAGGACCATGGATTAGTTTTAAAGCTTTCATTACACCCAAGCGACGCCAGGCTATACTGCTAGTATTTAAAAAATTCTAACATTACGTCTAATATTATTCATCTAATAAAAAGTAATAGAAATAAGATGTAAGAAATTTAATCTTATAAATTTGGACAATGTAATAAATATTGTAATTATTACTACCAGGGCTGGGTGCATGCTACCCCTAACCTAAGCCTAATTGGGAACCCTGAGTAGTGCTGTCTTATCAGTCAGTTTAGGTGCCATACGTGATACACGCTTGGGCGATCATGTCTCAAAAGAGACATGACTGACTGGGCAGAAGATTATCCCGCAGTAGGTTGCCATTGCTTTCTGTGGTAGACTGGTTGCCGACCAAGGCTATAGAACCCAATCTGTCCTGCTATTTAACCCATAACTGGAAGGAAGAGACGGATTAATACCTTTCCCAGGGGTATTTGCGTGTAAGTGAATACAATGGATTCAACTGGAATTCGAACTTGGCTCCCCGGTTTCTCATTCCGAGCCGATATCCACTGTACCACAACGCACATCCGTCTTATCAACATTTGCTTTTTTTTTCTTTTTCTTATCAACATTTGCTTTTTTTTTTCTTTTACCCACATTTATATACATTACAAATTAAACTAAGCACAACTGACTATAAAAGGATGCCAAGCTTGAAAAGGACCTCCGATCCATGGTGGACTGGAGTAAGAAATCGCTTGTGAATTTTAATGCTTCCAAAATGAAGCTGCTATCTATTAACCATCACAGACAATCGCTTCTACCCCGCCCATTAGCATGGATCAGGCTAGTCTCCCTGAAAGCAAAACACTGCACCTCCTCGGCTTAACTGTCACAACAGACCTCAAGTGGAATGACTATATAGAATCCATAGCTAAATCCACTGCTAAGAAAGTCGATTCTCTGTGTAGGGCCAGGAAGTTTTTTCCACCTGAAACAATCCTGCACATATATAAATCTACCATCCATCCGTGCATTGAATACTGCTGGCAGATCTGGTCAGGTGCTCCTGCTATCCACCTAGGCATCCTTGACAAAATCCTATGGAGAATCTGTAATGTGATAGATCCCAACTTGGTAGATTGGATACAGTTACTTTCTCACCGGCACAATGTGGCTTCCCTATGTCTCTTCTACAAATACTTTCATGGCTTCTGCTCCAATGAACTTAGCTCACTGGTGCCGCCTACATATAAATTTACTCAAGCCACAAGATTAGCCACTAGGTCCTACTCTTTTACTGTGAAACCAATAAATTGTAAATGCAAATTCTACTCCAGCAGCTTCTTTCTTGCACTTTCCACCTGTGGAATTCCCTTCCACTTACTTGCTTCCCTGACAGCTACAATCTCCAAGAATTTAAATGTAAAGTCAATAGTCATCTCCTATCTCGCTAACCTGCATCCTCTCTCTCTCATGCTCCCTACTCTGTCCACTCCATTCTCATCAGTATTCTCATCCTTCTCTTACCTACTTCCTGACATTCCCTATAACCTTTCACTCCTCCTCATAACTTTCCTCCTATGTAACCCCCTGCAAAACAGTGGCAATAAAATGCCTTGCTTGGGGCAATAGCATTATAAAAAATAAAAAAGGTTTTGCAGATTTTGATGTCATTCTGGAGCATTTTTTATTCCGTCCAAATTTGTTGACTTACGGCCTATCACGTTGAATACACTGGTTCTCGCTCAGTCACTGAAGTTAAGCAACGTTGAACCTGGTCAGTACTTAGATGGGTGACCGCTTGGGAATACCAGGTGCTGTGTTTAGTGACGGATGTGTGTTGTGATGCAGTGGATATTGGCTTGGAAAGAGAAATCGGTGAGCCGAGTTCGAATTCCAGTTGAATACCCTGCATTCACTTAAGCACTATTACCCTTTGGAAAGGTATTAATCCATCCCTTCCCTCCAGTTATGGGTTAAATAACAAGGGTAGGACTTGAGGACCCTGCCCTTAAAAACAAATCCCAATGAATCTTGATACTCGGAAAAGAAAAAAGTATTACTAGACACAAAACTTATATAAAAACAACAATAAATTGTTGAAAGAAAAAGTTATTACCAGCAAGAAATAAAAATTTAGTTGGCAATAAATGACCCGCTGGGGTTGATATGCCATAAAAACAAAACAACCAACCAACCAACCAAATTTGTTAATTTGTTTTGCCCATGGGTTTGTCTCAAAAACAAAATTTTTTAAAAATTCACCAGTTTTTTTTAGTATTTTTTTAATTAAAATTTACTCATAATGTTGAATGTGTTAAAAACTAATCAACCTTTTGACAAGAAAAATCTCAAGCTGATGTTAAAAAGTCCATGGAATGAGATATTTATGGCATGTCTTTAATTTAGAGACATTGTAATTATTTTCAATTTTTCTAGTTGAATTGTCCACCTATGATTTGTATGATTCATTATTGTACATAATTCAGTCAGTCAGTTAAGTGCCATACATGATACATGCTTGGGCGATCATGTCTCAGAAGAGACATGACTGATTGGGCAGAAGATTATAATGCAGTAGGTTGCCATTACTTTCTGCGATAGACTGGTTGTCAGCCAAGGCTATAGAACTTAATCTGTCCAGTTATATAACTTGTAACTGGAGAGAAGAAACAGATTAGTACCTTTCCAAAGATTATTTGTGCGAAAGTGAATGCAAGGAATTCGGTTACAGTAAAATGTGTATTTTAAATGAATATTACATTATAAAAATTGAAATGTAGTAGAGTGGGGGTCGTGTATTGTAGATTTGGGTGGGGTGGGGCCATGAGACCCTTTCACTGTCCCTGACTACTACTACTACTACTGCTTAGTGTAATAAGAGATTATAACTTGGAGAAATTATGAGACTATATGCTCGCAGTAAATATTTCTAATTCAATTTCTTATGTTGCATTCAGATCAAGTACTATTAAATTTAGTATTGTTTCTTTTATTACTGCAATAGTTGAACCATTCTACAGCCTTCTTCAGTCGTAGAACCAATAAGAAAAGGATGAAGTTGGCAGAAAAGGGACATCACTCATTCTTTTTGTGTTCTTTGTTGTTGCTTGTGGTCAAATCAAACTGAAAATATTGGTTCTTGTTCGATCCCCATAATCACGTCTTTGCTTCTGGTCATTCCTTTAATAGGAAGCTGCTTGTCAATACTGGTTACTGTAAGCAACCTCCTACAATCTGATATGTATTTTGGCTCTAAATACCCTACAAAGGGTTGATAATCCATAAAAAATTCTTTGTCTACTCCATTCTACAACCTACTTCAGTTGTACAATCTGTTCCCGATGTCTTTCCATATGGATTGTATCCTGACAGGTAAGATATATAATTTGACCTCTGCTTGTAAGCTCATTGTCAACAGATTGTGAGATCAATGTAAGAAACAAGTAGTCAGAGAAAGGATGCTCTACCTACCAGACCATCACATCTTTCTACCTTCTGTGTGTGAAGAGAGAGACAGTTGATATTTTCTCCATTAGCAGTTAGTTAAAGGAATGTTTTGTCCAAATAACATGACTCTAATTGGTGTATTTTGTTATGCACACCTGCTCACTCTTTGGAATAGACGAAAAGAAAAAGAACTGGAATTGACAAGAAGGTAACACATTGTTGATGGAGTGGGGTGTAATTTCTTTCCTTTTTTTTCACTGATTATTTCATTTTTTTTTTTTTAACACCTGTTTACAAGGGGTTGTTGACAGGTTAGAGGCCTCAACTTTGACATACTTCAACCTGACACTTTGTAAGCTCACTTACCTGCCAGATTGTAGGTTCAGCTCTAGGGAGCAAAAACCTATAAACTGAGTTGAAAGTCAGTAAATTAGGTGCATAAAAAAAGAGGGGTCAATGATGGCTAAAACTAACTTTTGATCAGTATTTGGGAAGCGCTGTAAAGTTTTATTAATTTCTGTCTGTATTTCCAGAATGAGGAGTTATCATTATTTATGTGCGGACTTTTGTCCTCATCTTTGTTGCTGTTATCACAAGGTTTCAGCCATTGTGCCCACCAGCCTTCATCAGGTGTATGTTGATCTGGGTAACCTAGAGCAAATTTTGAACCAAACACTTTATTTAATCTATGGGACTAGACTGTTCTTGTTCTACCACCCATGTCAAGGGATATTTTACTTAGTTCTTCTTTTTATTACTGCTCAGTTATTACTCACCCTGTTTTCATTGAGACAAAGTACACACTGCCCAGCCCAAGGATTGAACTCACAATTACTATATCACCAAATTTATTAGGCTATTGTCACATAGGTCTCATGGGACAGTAGCCACGTGGATTAAAAAGTATTGGTTTGTGAATTTGGTGTTGTCTTTGATATGCCTTTCTTGTCTTTCCATGAAATCAAGACAGAATAGTCCATTATTTATGAGAGGTTGGCAGGTGGCGTTAAGCACTATTTTCATTTTTTTTCTTTGTTTGTTTTTTCATTTTCTCACTGAAATCAAGTAATGTCTTTGATATTTCTTTTCCATCTTGCTACACAATCAAAATGGGATTTAATGTGCTATATTTTAAGGAATTTTCTTGTTGCTGTTAAAACTAAATTTCCAATACAGAAATATAACGTCTTTTTCAAAAGTCATGCTTAGTATAGTAGTTTGTTAACTGCTAGACTGTTAGGTTTTATTGCTCTGAAAATGTGTCCTTTTACCAGATCTAGCTTAGTTTAAGCATGTCAAAACAAAGATGAAGTGTGCTCTTTAACTTGAAAGATGAACAAATATGGTTTACACAAGTGGAAATGTCTTATAATGAAAATTGTGCAGCTGACCTTAATGATGATGACGATGATGTTGAGGAAAAGCTCGTTAAACAAAATGGTAATCAATTCAAACAATTTGAAATGGCCTAATTGATGACTGAGCAGTAAAACTCAATGTTCAAAATAAAATTTAAATGAAGTATTCATCAAAATTAGATTTATTGTCTTCTGAAAATTAAAAAAAAATTAATTTAAGAGAAAAATATCCTAATGCATTTCCAGGCTTGTGTTTTATTTCTTATTTTCATTGACACTAAAGCTTATTTCATGTTCTTATCTAAACATGGTTTATAATTCCATTACATTATTATTGGTATTAATAATAATATTCTTTCACTTCTCCTCTTCTTTCCCTCACTCCTTCCCCCTCCTCCCCTCTCTCCTCTTTTTCTTTCCTCCATCTCTCTCTCCTCTTTTCCTTTCCTCCCTCTCTGTCTCCACTTTTCTTTCCCTCACTCACTGTCTCTCTTTTCCTTCCCTCCCTCTGTGTCTCCTCTTTTCCTTCCCTTCCTCCCTCTCTCCTCTTTTCCTTCCCTCCCTCCCTCTCTATCTCCTCTTCTCCTTCCCCCTCCTCCCCTCTCTGTCTCCTCTTTTTCTTTCCTCTCTCTCTCCTCTTTTCCTCCCCCTCTCTCTCCGGTTTTTCTTCCTTCTCACTTCCTCTTTCATTTTTCCTCTTTCCCTCCCTCTTCTTTCCTATTTCCCTCTCTTGTTTTTTTCCTTTCTTCCCCCCTCTTCTCTTATTACCTCTCTCCACTCTCTTCCTCCCTACCTATCTTCTCTTCCTTCTTCTCCTTTTTTCTTCTCTCTTGCTTTACTTCTTTTTTCCTCTTCTAATCATGTCACTTATATTCAATGCATATATGTTTAGATGTTTCTAAAAATGCTAGGTTGAAGCTAATAAAACTTTTCTCTATGACACTGAGAATATTAATTTTACTGATAATGATTTGAAATGGCTGAAAAAAAAGTTGTGAACTTTGGACATGTTTTCTATAAATTTCATCTGAATGTGTGACAGCAGCTTGAATGCAATTTGAGAAAATGCAGAGAAATATTAAAGCTAAACAAATCTTGATGGTTGATTTCAGTAAAATTTGTCAAGAAAGAGTTGTGAGTTCAATACCTGGCTACATCAGTGGTGAGCAAATAACTTAGAGAGTTGAGTTAAAGGGAGATAACTACATGGCATCCAGAAGTGGCATTGTACATGGAATGAGAATATTATAGGTTGTGAGAGCAACAAAATCCTTTCCTTCCTTGATAGTCTTTACTTTCCAATAGCACCATTTTGCTTCAAGTTCAGACTTTTTCCAGTTTCTCTCTTGTCTCGGCGAGACTGGGTTTACTATCGCCATGGGTCATTTCTGATTGGTTGGTTAAGCAAGTCGGCAAGAGCAACTAATCATATAGTTAGGACATTCTTTCGCAAAAATCTTTTGGTCACGTCTAGTCTCACAAGCAGCAAACTATACTTTTTTTCTGCCATCTTGGCAACACCTCACCTAAATTATGGACCTACACTTGAGACAAGTTCTTGCATGCTTTGTTCCATGAGGTAATTCTCTTCCTTCGCTACAAATATACCCCAGTGATTTGAAATTCCTAGCACCTGAAGAAGGCTGGAGTATACAACGGTCAAAATGTTGTGAATATAGCAATAAAGATGAGGATAACAGTTTGAACAATGTAAATAATATCAGTAAAATTTATTTAAATAAACTCTTACCTAATTAGACACTAATATATATATATATATATAATGTCTGTGTGATACACACCAATAGCTAAAATTTGTAATTTGCCATGCTGCTTTGAAATTAGGTAAACCAGTTAATCATTAATTAAGTTATTCATCATTAAACAATGTTTTGCAAATGGGAAGCCATCTGTATCTGATCTTTATCTGAATTCAAATCAAAACTATTTATATTTCAGAGATAAATATACGTGAGGAAATTATGTGTATTGTCGTTGTCATATTTTTCTATAAAGACTAAAATAATTGGTTTCATTATGGTTATTAGATACTAACTGATCCGTCTAATAATATGTAAAGTGAATTATTTAGGTTTACCATGAAATCAAATAGGCTACACGAAAAAATCAGGTCCAATTTTTTAAATTTTATTTATTAATCATTTTGCCTCAATCAAGGCAATAATGAAAACTTTACAAGAAAGAATTGGCAATCCAATCCCAAAGTTTTGAGAAATGAACACAGAAAAAATGGGAAATGAAGAAACATTTCATTGGGAATTGCCAAATGTAAATCTCAGCTACGTATCTTGGAATTCCAGAAAAAATCTAAAGAAGAATCTGTAATATTATCGGTTTTGGCTTCAATCAATTTCCCACTGACGAACCATAGTTTCTTCTTTCCCACTTTCTACCCGTGGGACTTTCCTCCAGTTCCTTGCTTTCCTGTCAACTACAATCTTCAAAAATTTAAATGCACCCTCAATTGTCATCTTCTGTCTCCTTGAATCCTGTTCTTTTTTATTGTCCTTTCTCCTCAGTAATGTTTTCTCAGTTTCTTTCACTCTATTGTCTTTCATCTACAGTAACTCCTTGCATCTTAGTGGCTTTATCACCATCCATATCTAAGTATGCTGTGATTTATTAGAGCCGTAAGGGCACCATATATACTACAGCCACAGTAGAAATGGTGTTTCTTTAGGTACGACAACCTGACTGAGCCCAGCCCTCTCCAAGCTGTTTTGAATTCAGTTTTTCTTCTCCTAGACCAGTTGCCACCCAAGGCTATAGAACTCAGTCTCTCTTGCTATTTTAGCCATAACTTGGGGGGAGAAGAAATAAATTCATACTTTTCTCAAGGGTATTAGCACGTAAGTAAATGTAATGAATGTGACTGGAATTTGAACTCAGCTCTCTGATTTCTCAATTCAAGTTGCTATCCATTAATCCACCCTGCCTCCATGCTGGGTGTCGGGGGATGATTTAAAATGAAAAGAATTAATTCTGTTATATCTTAAACTCAGTCAGTAAGTGCTGTACATGGTACATGCTTGGGCAGTCATGTCTCTTTCAAGACATGACTGACTAGGTAGAAGATTTTCCTGCAGTAGGTTGCTATTTCTTTCTGCAGTAGACTTGGCAACCAAGACTATAGAACCCAAACTGTCCTTCTATTTAACCCGTAGTTGGAGACAGAAGAGATGGATTAATAGCTAAACTACATAGTTCAAAAGGACAAACCTCAGAGAAACCTTCTAATTTGTGGAAAGTAAACCGGAAAGAATGTCAGATTTAGTCAAATGATTACAAGCAAGTTAAGTATTTTAATCAAACAGAAGTGGTTTAACAATAATAATTTGTGTTGTTCAAATTGAAAGCATTGTCCAAATGTAACAAATAATCATAGCTGTGAAATGAGCAGAAAAGTTTTTTTTTTTTTTGAAAAATAAAAATGCAAAAGATTCAAAATAAGTTAAATGTTATTTGCCGCAGTTTTTAAACAATTACAATGTCATTTGGTTCTTACCACCTCAAAATATTGCTCTGGAAATATAAGGCTTGCTATATGCTTGAAGACAAAAACTAAAAAAATATATGAATTCTCTCTCTCTCTCTCTCTTTATATATATTTATAAACCCTGATATAAGAGAGTCTCCGGGGCTGGATAAAATTCTCTTATAGTTGGGCTTCTCTTATATCCGGGTTTGGTCTATTTTATATACCTTATCACAGGCTCTAATATGGGACCAGAGAAAATATCTCTTATACCCGGGTTCCTCTTATATCAGGGTGTCTTATAACCGGGTTATACTATATATGTGTGTGTGTGTGTAAATATAAATAAGAGTATAGACATTCTATGTTCATTAAATTTCAAAATCGTTTTTTTCTAAATTGCATATAATCTTTCACAAACCTGGCTACTGCAAGTGCAAAAAATATCCAAAATCAAGGCTGTGTCCAAGCTTCCAACTTGCACGAGTCATCACCAGGGGATATGTGCAAGTAAAATAAACAAAAGAAAGGTGTTTTAAGGGATACATTTTAAAGTGCCATAATATTTTTAGGCTGAATCTGATTTTCTGCTGAACTCTGTGTGTGTGTACACCCACATGAGCGAGCCAATGTCCGAAAAAAACAACAACAAAATATTTATATTGATATACCGTCTAGAATGACAAAAACATACACATTGATGTATTTACTATTGAGTATCTTACATTATGATTTAGGATAGAAAAAAAAATTAACACCACCACTGAGCATGAAAAGAAAGAGAAAGATATATATATATATATTGGTCTTTATTATAATGGAGAGTATATATATATATATGCAGTGGTCTTTATTATGAGACAGAGGATATATATATATATATATATAAGTTTAAAAATGTATTTTTTGATAGTATTTATTTATATCTATTATATATATATATTTGATATTTCAGACTGGCCTCGATCTTTCATCAGAAACAAATGATTTTAAATATCAAATATATATCTATAATAATAGAAATAAATAAATACTGTCAAAAAATACATTTTTAAATTTACAACTTTTCAGTAGTTTTTCCTATACATATTAAGACAGTATACGAGGATCATCATTATGCTATATATATATATATATATATATATATATATATATATATATATGCAGATAGTCCTATTTCACTGTATCACAGTTCATCAGTACGGCTATACATCCATTTGCTTCTAGCCAGGATTGGAACCCAGCCAATTTGACATCAGTTGAAGATTCTACCTCTAAGCTATTGGCGGAGGAAGTCAGATTTATTGTGCTATATACACAATGTAAACAAGCACTAGTAGCCAAAAGTGTTCTAATCTTTATTATAATAGATAGGAGATATATTTATATATTTTACTGCTATAAATAGACAAAAATATTTTTTATTACCACCCATGATGATGGTTTTGATAAGAAAGAAATTTGCAAAACTGGCTAGCTAACTGGTTTTGCAAATTCAGGTGAATAAAGAAACAATAATTATTTTAAGAAAACAGAAGATGTAGAAGGGGAAAAATCTAAATGGAAATGAGTTGGAGGCCAAATATATACTCTCTATGTTTACATAGTGAGGGCTCTTAAAATTGAATGTAGATGACCTTTAACAATTTGAAGTGGTAGCTAGAGTGGAACGTACTTAAGATGGAAAAATAAATCCAGAATTTATTTCAGCAATGTAAAGAAAAATTTTTACAATTACCTCATTCAGACCATTGATGAATAAATAAGTATTAATTTCACTCAGAATATTTACAAAGAAATATATATATATATGGTGTGTGGATTGGTGTTACTGTAAATATGAGAGATTCTAAAACCTACTATATTTCATATTATTACCCTTATGTTAGTATAAAAATATTTATTTTATTAAATATTTTTCTTTTTTCTTCTGTTTGCAGATGGCCTGAATGAGGCAAGGGCAGTGTGCCATTTGTACGTCCGTCTGGTAACTGATGATATGCTGCGTCATAGTGTGACCATTCGTCTCAACAATATGACCAGTGAGGCATTTCTTTCTCCACTTTTTCGTTTCTTTATCAATGCCTTGGCTACCATCTTGCATACAGATGAAAAGAATATTTTTGTCATCAACGTACAAGATGACACTGATGTCCCTGCTCAAATCCTAAATGTCAGTGTCTCTGTCCATTCGGGAATATCAAATGGAAAAGATATTTTTGTGACACCACAGTACCTTCGAGAACAAATTTACCTTCAGCGAGCCATGCTGGCAAACCTATCAACCTTACAGGTGAGTTGGAGTATTTCTTTTTTTTGTTGCTCTTAGTCTTAAGCCCTTTTAGTTTTATGAAAAGCATTTAATACATTCATACTGTGATAATGAGGGTAGTACTTTGAAAAGGTTTTAAATGCAAGTAATCAGGTTGCTCGTTTTGTTGCATTTTAAAGCATCATAGAAATTTAAATACCTGAGAAGTGTTCTGACTGTAGAGAGAAAGTGTGACACTGATATCCAAAGGTGAATTGGCATGGCCGAGGATACATTCTAGAAGCCGAGTAGAGTATCAAGAGACAGGAAAATTTTGCTGGAAACGAAGGAAAGAATTCTGGATTGTTATGTGACATCTGTCATTCAATATGGCAGTGAATGTTGAACAATCTCATCAAAGATGAAGAAATGCATTGAAGCACACCGAAATGTGGTTCTACAGAAGGATACTTAGGAAACTATGGTCAGAACATGTGAGCAACAACAAGGTTTTAGAAAGGATGGACACAAAAAGGATACTGATACTTAACATCAGGAAAAGACAGCTGAAGTTTTTGGGACACTTTTGTGGTGCAGTGGATATTGGCTCGGAACGAGAAATCAGGGAGCCGAGTTCGAATTCCACTTGAATTCATTGCATTCACTTACGTGCAAATACCCTTGGGAAAGATATTAATCCATCTCTTCCTTCCAGTTATGGGTTAAATAACAGGACAGATTGGATTCTATAGCCTTGACTGGCAACCAGTCTACTGCAGAAAGCAATGGCAACCTACTGCGGGATAATCTTCTGCCCAGTCAGTCATGTCTCTTTCGAGATATGATTGCCCAAGCGTATTTCACATATGGCACTTAACTGACTGAATTAGGGAGGAAGGCTTTAAGATCCTGATAATCATGGAATAGATGAAGGGGAAGAGAGACAAGGGGAAGCAACGCATGACATACTTGATGGACTTGAGCAGAGGGATGGTAGGGATAGGGAGATGTGGAGGGCCGTGATCGCCTACATCCTGAAGGGACAGAGCACATAGTAGAAGAATTGTTGACTGTCCAATTTTGAGTTTTATCTCAAGGGACAATTCACCTCCCATAAAAGGCTTCAGCCAGGTTCATGCATAAATGTCAGATATTGTTTTGTTTCCTTCCAATTCCCAAATTCTACCTGCAGATACTGCAGCTTTTGGCTTAATTACAGGTAATGTCTCCTAGTTACCAGAATCTCAAAAGACAGGCCTCCACCATTTATAAATTCTAAAATGATTTTTGCAGATGAATGAAATTATATATCACCGACTGACACCAATTCGGTCAGGTTTCAATCCTGGGTAAAAGGCAATCAGTTGTCTAACCATACTGATGAGCTGTGATACAGCGAAACAGATTTGTCTGCGGATGACTATATATATACTCTTCAGCAATGAATTGAGTTCTTTTGGTGACTGGCGTGCATATACACTGCTTATATATAACACACTAAAATTTCCCTTCTCTGATTTCATGCACTTATGGCTTAGGGGTTAGCGACTTCGACTAACACCAAATTGGTTGAGTTTTGATCCCGGCCAGAAGCAAGTGGATATCTAGCCACACTGATGAGCTGTGATACAGGCTTGTACGTGGATGACGAATATATTATGCTCTCATTACTATTGAGCTCTCTAGAGAGGAAAATTAAAAAAGAAACAGTTACCACTGCCGTAATTTATGCATTACTTTTCAGCAATGAATTGAGTTCTTTCAGTGACTGGCGTGTGTATACCCCACTTATATACAATGCTAAAAGTTCCGTTCTCTGATTCCATATGCCTATGGTTTAGGGATTAGCAACTTCGACTAATACCAAATCAGTTGAGTTTTGATCCCGGCCAGAAGCAAGTCGATGTCTAGCCATATTGATGAGCTGTGATACAGCAAAACAGTCTTGTATCTGGATCATGAATATATATATAGCTTGAAGTCACAAGTCATTGTGACCAAGGGTTTGAGGGTCATGGCATTGTTCAGACTGTTGTTCACACTAAATAATGTACTCTCTCCCAAAAACTGTGATTAAGGTCTGCTCAGCATACTGGTAGTATAAACCACAGGTAGGCTCTGTGAGTATTGAACAAACACAAGTGTGCCTGAGCAGTCGTCTACAATGGGGATTAGCTAGCCACCTTGGTAGAGAGGTATTTCTGAATACGAGTGGCCAGCCATTACACACACACACACACACACACACACACACACACACATTATTATATATATAATAATGTCATCCTGAATTTTTAGAAAACAACTCTATAAAGGCAGAAAATTTTTTGGAATCTATTCATTTTATTTTATTTTCAATCTGAGAATGGGAACAAATCACTTTATAGTACCAAAAAGAATTTAACCATTTTGATAATTTAATCAAAAACATTTATTAAGATATTTCCAGATTGAAATTCTGTCCGTATCATATTTCTGTTCACAAGTGTGATCCTTTTGACTCTAGAGCCATCAGCTGGGGTATGGTTTCTTAGTCACATTCAAACTGAATTGCTGCAGTCGTAAAGATCCAATGGAAGACCTATCAAATTTATGACTTGGAGATTTGCCACATTTTTTTACTTCAAGGTGATTTCTTTTGTCAGAATAAATTCTGTTCATCATTGAAAACCCTCTTTCAGCCTCTACAGAAGTTACAGCAATAGCATTAATTATATTTTTAACTATTAAATGTCAGGTAAGATTATTTTTGGATAAGCCAGTTTGCTAAGATTTTATAATTTTAAGAATTGGTTCGTGTGAACAAAGGTAAACTGGTATGATGTCACCACTATCTATCTATATTTCTCTCTCTTTATATATATATATCTAAACTTATTTATAAATGGAACTTTGTGTGTGTGTCTGTGTGTGTCCATTACCTATAGACTCTGAAACGGCTGAACCGATTTTCTTGAAAATTTACACAGTTGTACTATAAGCATCTGCGAGTGTTCTTAGCTAGGTTTTGTGTCAAGGTACTCCCGATAAATATTGAAAATCGATAATTGAAAAAATTGGGTTGTAGAAAGAGTGGCCCGATTTTAAGTAAATTTGATACACTCATAGACAAAGACATAAGAAATGATATTCAGAAGTTTCAAGGTTGCAGTTTTTACAATAGTGCAGAAAATCAATAATATATATATATATATATATATATATATATATATATATATATATATATAAAAGGCAAGATGTTTGTGTGTGTGTGTGTCTGCTAATCTGCCTGTATGTCTATATTTTTTCAGCCCTTTTATTTTAGTTTTTGCTTGGGGTTTGGCTCTAAGTAGGTATAATTGTAGTTCTTAATCTCAGTCATGAGCCTTCAAAATTCAGTTTACGACAAAAAAAGCTTATTTGATATTGATACCAGGAAATCAAAATTTGACTTACATTCATTCATTTTCCTTTCAGTCTACGGTTTCGCTTTAACTGGAAACAGCTATTGCTTTTTAGTCTTTCATGCCAACATCCAAAGAGTCTGAGCTCCAGGACCATGGATTTTTAGTTTTAAAGCTTTCATTGCACCTGAGCAACACCGGGTTATACTGCTAGTATATATATATATAGTGAACATTGAGGTCAACACAGTGGCAACAGTCTGTTCTATGCTTAGGTGCATTTTTCAAGCCCTGATGCTTGCTTTTATATTTACATACAGTCTGTCTGATATTGAGCACTTTAGCTTATAAATATAGCATACTAAAACTATATATATATATATATATATATGTGGTATATTTATGGAAGAAGAGTGTTCAATACTGAAAATAGAGCCTTTGATGATATAGACTATTTGGATATTAATTTCTGAGAATATTTACACATTGTTGACATGGAAAACAAAAATATTGAAATAGTTTTCAGTTGACCTCTGAATATATATATATATATATATATGAGCTACTTTGTCTTTAATTTTTGTTTCTCTACATAAACCGAATTTCCTGATTCAATCAAAATGACTGGGAATGGACAGGTTGTTATTCACAAACTACTTTCAAGTCATATGTATCTGACTGAGTCATCCATTTGCTGCATAAGAAGCCCTTCGGTGAATTTGCCAAGGAAGTACTTATAAATAACTCAGCCAGGCAAAGCAGCTACTCTTCTTCATGATAAAGATGTGGCTTTATTTGTTACACATTACAGCTTCCTATTGATATTGTTAGAAATTCCTTTTTTCAGAGTTCAAGTGGTGTTAGAATGAGAGAAAGCTTCAGTAATTACTTATTAAGAAATTTACTTAATCATTGAAATGAAATAAATAAATAAAGTGATTTTCTAAAGAAATGCTTAACTGCCAATTTGTTAAAGAGAATATATCAATGTCAGTTTAGTGAAGAAAAATACATAGTTGTCTGTTTATTGAAGAAGTTGGCAGCCATTTGCTGACTAAGTATACAGTTGTCTAAGGGGCAATATTCATTGGTTCACTGACTATGTACACAGCCATCGATTTTGCTGACAATGTACGTAGTCGTCAGTTTACTGACTATGTATGCATTTTGTCTCTTTCTGTATCCTCTTCCTTTATTTCTTCTCACTAAGATCTTTTTATTTTCTTTCATTCTCAGAAACTCTTGCATCTTAGTGGCATTATTGCCATTTTCTGTCTTCCTGAAAAATGTTCTTTTATTGTCCTTTTTCATCACTAAAGTCTTCTCATTCTCTTTCACTCCAAGTAACCCATTGCATCTTAGTGGCATTATTGCCATCTTCTGTCTTCCTGAAACCAGTTCTTTCATTGTCCTTTCTCCTCAGTAAAGTCTTCTCATTCTCTTTCACTCCCAGTAACCCTTTGCATCTTAGTGGCATTATTGCCATCTTCTGTCTTCCTGAAACCTGTTCTTTCATTGTCCTTTCTTCTCACTAAAGTCTTCTCATTCTCTTTCCCTCCAAGTGACCCCTTGCATCTTAGTGGCATTATTGCCATCTTCTGTCTTCCTGAAACCTGTTCTTTTATTGTCCTTTCTCATCACTAAAGTCTTCTCATTCTCTTTCCCTCCAAGTAACCCATTGCATCTTAGTGACATTATTGCCATCTTCTGTCTTCCTGAAACCTGTTCTTTTATTGTCCTTTCTTCTCACTAAAGTCTTCTCATTCTATTTCCCTCCAAGTAACCCCTTGCATCTTAGTGGCATTATTGCCATCTTCTGTCTTCCTGAAACCTGTTCTTTTATTGTCCTTTCTCATCACTAAAGTCTTCTCATTCTCTTTCCCTCCAAGTAACCCCTTGCATCTTAGTGGCATTATTGCCATCTTCTGTCTTCCTGAAACCTGTTCTTTTATTGTCCTTTCTTCTCACTAAAGTCTTCTCATTCTCTTTCCCTCCAAGTGACCCCTTGCATCTTAGTGGCATTATTGCCATCTTCTGTCTTCCTGAAACCTGTTCTTTTATTGTCCTTTCTCATCACTAAAGTCTTCTCATTCTCTTTCCCTCCAAGTAACCCCTTGCATCTTAGTGGCATTATTGCCACCTTCTGTCTTCCTGAAACCTGTTCTTCATTGTCCTTTCTTCTCACTAAAGTCTTCTCATTCTCTTTCCCTCCAAGTAACCCCTTGCATCTTATAAAGGCTATTGCCATCTTCTGTCTTCCTGAAACCTGTTCTTTTATTGTCCTTTCTCATCACTAAAGTCTTCTCATTTTCTTTCCCTCCAAGTGACCCCTTGCATCTTAGTGGCATTATTGCCATCTTCTGTCTTCCTGAAACCTGTTCTTTTATTGTCCTTTCTCATCACTAAAGTCTTCTCATTTTTCTTTTCCTCCAAGTAAACTACAGCCATTGCATCTTAGTGGCATTATTGCCATCTTCTGTCTTCCTGAAACCCTGTTCTTCTTTATTGTCCTTTCTCATCACTAAAGTCTTCTCATTTTTCTTTCCCTCCAAGTAACCCATTGCATCTTAGTGGCATTGCTGCCATCACCTTCCTGAAACCTGTTCTTTTATTGTCCTTTCTCATCACTAAAGTCTTCTCATTCTTCCCTCCAAGTAACCCATTGCATCTAGTGTGGCCATTGGCCATCTTCTGTCTTCCTGAAACCTGTTCTTTTATTGTCCTTTCTCATCACTAAAGTCTTCTCATTTTCTTTCCTCCAAGTGACCCCTTGCATCTTAGTGGCATTATTGCCATCTTCATTCTCCTGAAACCTGTTCTTTTATTGTCCTTTCTCATCACTAAAGTCTTCTCATTTTCTTTTCCCTCCAAGTAACCCATTGTGCATCTTAGCATATTATTGCCATCTTCTGTCTTCCAAACCTCTGTCTTTTTTATTGTCCTTTCTCATCACTAAGTTCCTCATTTTTCCTCCAAGTGACCCCCTCCTTGCATCTTAGTGGCATTATTGCCATCTTCTGTCTTCCTGAACCTGTTCCTTTATTGTCCTTTCTCATCACTAAAGTCTTCTCATTTTTTCCTCCACAACACCCCTTGCATCTTAGTGGCATTATTGCCATCTTCTGTCTTCCTGAAACCTGTTCTTTTATTGTCCTTTCTCATCACTAAAGTCTTCATTCTCTTTCCTCCAAAGTAACCCCTTGCATCTTAGTGGCATTATTGCCATCTTCTGTCTTCCTGAAACCTGTTCTTTTATTGTCCCTTTCTCATCACTAAAGTTTTCTCATTCTCTTTCCCCCCAAGTAACCCCTTGCATCTTAGTGGCATTATTGCCATCTTCTGTCTTCCTGAAACCTGTTCTTTTATTGTCCTTTCTCATCACTAAAGTCTTCTCATTCTCTTTCCCTCCAAGTAACCCTTTGCATCTTAGTGGCATTATTGTCATCTTTCTCTGTCTTCCTGAAACCTGTTCTTCTTTTATTGTCCTCTTCTCATCACTAAAGTCTTCATCTTCTTCCTCCAAGTAACCCCTTGCATCTTAGTGGCATTATTGCCATCTTCTGTCTTCCTGAAACCTGTTCTTTTATTGTCCTTTCTCATCACTAAAGTCTTCTCATTCTCTTTCCCTCCAAGTAACCCATTGCATCTTAGTGGCATTATTGCCACTTTGTCTCTTCTGAAACCTGTTCTTTTATTGTCCTTTCTTCTCACTAAAGTCTTCTCATTCTTCTTCCTCCAAGTGACCCATTGCATCTTAGGGCATTATTGCCATCTTCTGTCTTCCTGAGAAACCTGTTCTTTTATTGTCCTTTCTTCTCACTAAAGTCTTCATTCTCTTCCTCCAAGCATCCCTTGGTATCTAGTGGCATTATTGCCATCTTCTGTCTTCCTGAAACCTGTTCTTTTATTGTCCTTTCTCACTAAAGTCTTCTCATTCTTTCCCTCCAAGTAACCCATTGCATCTTAGTGGCATTATTGCCATCTTCTGTTGTCTTCCTGAAACCTGTTCTTTTATTGTCCTTCTCATCACCAAAGTCTTCTCATTCTCTTTCCCTCCAAGTTAAAAACTTCTGCATCTTGGGTGGCATTATTGCCAATTTCTGGCCTTCCTGAAACCTGTTCTTTATTGTCCTTTCTTCACTAAGTCTTCTATCTCTTCCTCCAAGTAACCCATTGCATCTTAGTGGCATTATTGCCATCTTCTGTCTTCCTGAAACCTGTTCTTTTATTGTCCTTTCTCATCACTAAAGCCCCTATCTTTCTCCTTCCTGGCACCCATTATATTCCTAGTGGCATTATTGCCATCTTCTCTGTCTTCCTGAAACCTGTTCTTTTATTGTCCTTTCTCATCTATAAAGTCTTCTCTCATTCTCTTTCCCCTCCAAGTAACCCATTTAATCTTAGTGTTATTATTGCCATCTTTGCTCCTCTCCTGAAACCTGTTCTTTTATTGTCCTTTCTTCTCACTAAAGTCTTCTCATTCTCTTTCCCTCCAAGTAACCCCTTGCATCTTAGTGGCATTATTGCCATCTTCTGTCTTCCTGAAACCTGTTCTTTTATTGTCCTTTCTCATCACTACAAAGTCTTCTCATTCTCTTTCCTCCAAGTAACCCCTTGCATCTTAGGGGC
Organism: Ascarosepion bandense; assembly: GCA_037127315.1. Lineage (NCBI taxonomy): Eukaryota > Metazoa > Mollusca > Cephalopoda > Sepiida > Sepiidae > Ascarosepion > Ascarosepion bandense. Next base: position 955,355 of record JBBBDQ010002319.1, on the reverse strand, counting down.
ATTATTGCCATCTTCTGTCTTCCTGAAACCTGTTCTTTTATTGTCCTTTCTCATCACTAAAGTCTTCTCATTTTCTTCCCTCCAAGTGACCCCTTGCATCTTAGTGGGTATTATTGCCATCTTCTGTCTTCCTGAAACCTGTTCTTTTATTGTCCTTTCTCATCACTAAAGTCTTCTCATTTTCTTTCCTCCAAAGTAACCCATTGCATCCAGAGCAGGCTGGCTGTCACTTTCTGTCTTCTGAAACCTGTTTTATTGTCCTTTCTCATCACTAAAGTCTTCTCATTTTCTTCCCTCCAAGTAACCCATTGCATCTTAGTGGCATTATTGCCATCTTCTGTCTTCCTGAAACCTGTTCTTTTATTGTCCTTTCTCATCACTAAAGTCTTCATCTTCTTCTCCAAGTAACCCATTGCATCTTAGTGCACATTGCCATCTCTGCTCTCCTGAAACCTGTTCTTTTATTGTCTTTCACTTCAAAGTCTTCTCATTTTCTTTCCCTCCAAGTGACCCCTTGCATCTTAGTGGCATTATTGCCATCTTCCAGCCCTCCTGAAACCTGTTCTTTTATTGTCCTTTCTCATCACTAAAGTCTTCTCATTTTCTTTCCCTCCAAGTAACCCATTGCATCTTAGTGAAGGATGTCATCTTCAGTCAAACCCTGTTCTTTTATTGTCCTTTCTCATCACTAAAGTCTTCTCATTTTTCTTCCTCCATGACCTCCTTGCATCCAGTGGCATTATTGCTATCTTCTGTCTTCCTGAAACCTGTTCTTTTATTGTCCTTTCTCATACTAAAGTCTTCTCATTCTCTTTCCCTCCAAGTAACCCATTGCATCTTAGTGGCATTATTGCCATCTTCTGTCTTCTTGAAACCTGTTCTTTTATTGTCCTTTCTCATCACTAAAGTCTTCTCATTTTCTTTCCCTCAGAAGTGACCCCTTGCATCTTGGTGGCATTATTGTTGCCATCTTCTGTCTTCTAAAACCTGTTCTTTTATTGTCCTTTCTCATCACTAAAGTCTTCTCATTTTCTTTCCCTCCAAGTAACCCCTTGCATCTTAGTGGCATTATTGCCATCTTCTGTCTTCCTGAAACCTGTTCTTTTATTGTCCTTTCTTCTCACTGAAGTCTTCTCATTCTCTTTCCCTCCAAGTAACCCCTTGCATCTTAGTGGCATTATTACCATCTTCTGTCTTCCTGAAACCTGTTCTTTCATTGTCTTTCTTCTCACTAAAGTCTTCTCATTCTCTTTCCCTCCAAGTAACCCTTGCATCTTGGTGGCATTATTGCCATCTTCTGTCTTCCTGAAACCTGTTCTTTTATTGTCCCTTTCTCATCACTAAAGTCTTCTCATTCTCTTTCCCTCCAGTAACCCATTGCATCTTAGTGGCATTATTGCCATCTTCTGTCTTCCTGAAACCTATTTCTTTTATTGTCCTTTCTTCTCACTAAGTCTTCTCATTTCTCTTTCCCTCAAGTAACCCATTGCATCTTAGTGGCATTATTGCCATCTTCTGCTCTTCCTGAAACCTGTTCTTTTATTGTCCTTTCTCATCACTAAAGTCTTCTCATTTTCTTTCCCTCCAAGTGACCCCTTGCATCTTAGTGGCATTATTGCCATCTTCTGTCTTCCTGAAACCTGTTCTTTTATTGTCCTTTCTCATCTAAAGTCTTCTCATTTTCTTTCCCTCCAAGTGACCCCTTGCATCTTGGTGGCATTATTGCCATCTTCTGTCTTCCTGAAACCTGTTCTTTTATTGTCCTTTCTCATCACTAAAGTCTTCTCATTTTCTTTCCTCCAAGTAACCCATTGCATCTTGGTGGCATTGTGCCATCTTCTGTATCTTCCTGAAACCTGTTCTTTTTATTGTCCTTTCTCATCACTAAAGTCTTCTCATTTTCTTTCCCTCCAAGTGACCCCTTGCATCTTGGTGGCATTATTGCCATCTTCTGTCTTCCTGAAACCTGTTCTTTTGTCCTTTCTCATCACTAAAGTCTTCTCATTTTTCTTTCCCTCAAGTAACCCCTTGCATCTTGGTGGCATTATTGCATCTTCTGTCTTCCTGAAACCTGTTCTTTTATTGTCCTTTCTTCTCACTAAAGTCTTCTCATTCTCTTTCCCTCAAGTAACCCCTTGCATCTTATTGGCATTATTACCATCTTCTGTCTTCAAACCTGTTCTTTTATTGTCCTTTCTCATCACTAAAGTCTTCTCATTCTCTTTCCCTCCAAGTAACCCCTTGCATCTTAGTGGCATTATTGCCATCTTCTGTCTTCCTGAAACCTGTTCTTTTATTGTCCTTTCTCATCACTAAAGTTTTCTCATTCTCTTCCTCCAAGTAACCCCTTGCATCTTGGTAACGTGTGCCATCTTCTGTCTTCCTGAAACCTGTTCTTTTATTGTCCTTTCTCATCACTAAACTCTTCTCATTCTCTTTCCCTCCAAGTAACCCCTTGCATCTTAGTGGCATTATTGCCATCTTCTGTCTTCCTGAAACCTGTTCTTTTATTGTCCTTTCTCATCACTAAAGTCTTCTCATTCTCTTTCCCTCCAAGTAATCCCTTGCATCTTAGTGGCATTATTGCCATCTTCTGTCTTCCTGAAACCTGTTCTTTCATTGTCCTTTCTCATCACTAAAGTCTTCTCATTCTCTTTCCCTCCAAGTAACCCCTTGCATCTTAGTGGCATTATTGCCATCTTCTGTCTTCCTGAAACCTGTTCTTTCATTGTCCTTTCTTCTCACTAAAGTCTTCTCATTCTCTTTCCCTCCAAGTAACCCCTTGCATCTTAGTGGCATTATTGCCATCTTCTGTCTTCCTGAAACCTGTTCTTTTATTGTCCTTTCTCATCACTAAAGTCTTCTCATTCTCTTTCCCTCCAAGTAACCCATTGCATCTTAGTGGCATTATTGCCATCTTCTGTCTTCCTGAAACGTGTTCTTTTATTGTTCCTTTGGTCACTAAAACCCTTTGTCTTCTTCTCCATGTTCATTACATCCAGGTATTTATTTACACTTTCTACTTGAATGTATTCTTTTATTGTCCTTTCTTCTCACTAAATGCCTTCTCTAGTTCTTCTCCAGTGAACTTGTCAGTTCTAGGTATTGCTGCTTTCATCTTCAAGGTCTTGAAACTTAAAATTTTTATTGTCCTTTTCACGGTCTTCATTCTTCCTCCAAGTACCTTGTATCTTATGGCATTATTGCCATTCTCTGTCTCTGAAACTTAGAACTTTTTATTGTCCTTTCACTACCAAAGTCTTCATCTTCTTCCAACTGTTATCTAGTAATATTGCCATCTTCTGTTCTCCTGAAATCCTGTTCTTTGCTGACCTTTCAATGTCTTCTCATTTTCTTCTCCAAGGACTTCTTGCATTCAGTGGCATTGTCTGCTAATCTCTATCTTCTGAAATCAGCTCTTTATTGTCCTTTCTCTTCAATGTTCTCATTTCTTCCTCCAAGTAACTTATTACCTTTGAAAATCATTATTGCCATCTGAAATTTCCAAACCAGTTCTTTATTGTCCTTTCATCACTAAAGTCTTCTCATTTTCTTCCTCTGCAATCAGATGAATTTGGGGTGGCATGTTTGCCATCTTCTGTCTTCCTGAACCTTGTTCTTTTATTGTCCTTTTCATCACTAAAGTCTTCTCATTCTCTTTCCTCCAAGGACCCATTACATCTGAGGCATTATTGCCATCTTCATCCTCTGAAACTGTTCTATTGTCCTTTCATCACTAAAGTCTTCTCATCTTCTCCAAGACCTCTATCCAGTGGCATTACTTGCCATCTTCTACCTCTGAAACTCCAGTTCTACAACTTTCTCATCACTAAGTCTTCATTTTCCTCTACAAACTTCATTGTCTAAGGGTAATATTGCCATCTTCGTCTTCCAGTCCCTGTCTTTTATTGTCCTTTTCTCATCACTAAAGTCTTCTCATTTTCTTCTCCATGACCTCTACCTTAAGGGTATTATTGTCATCTTCTGTCTTCCAGTCCCAGTCTTTTATTGTCCTTTCATCACTAGTCTTCTACTTCCTTCTCCTATGTCCCATTGTATTCCATATTATCATTCTTCATCTTTGAAACTTTGAAGTCCTTTATTGTCCTTTCATCACCAAAGCCTTCATTTTTTCTCCTGTTGTCTTCAGTCTTAGTGTACACACATCTTCTTGTCTTCCTGAAACCTGTTCTTTTATTGTCCTTTCTCATCACTAAAGTCTTCTCATTTTCTTTCCTCCAAAAATCCCTAGATTTTAGGTGGTATTATTTTGCCATCTTCATCCCCTTTGAAACTGTTCTTTATTATCCTTTCTTCTCACTAAAGTTTTCTCATTTCCTTCCTCCAAAATCTTTGCATTCTTAGGCAAGGCATTAGCCATTATCTTCATCTTCCTGAAACCTGTCTTTCATTGTCCTTTCTTCTCACTAAAGTCTTCATTCTCTTTCCCTCCAAGTAACCCCTTGCATCTTAGTGGCATTATTGCCATCTTCTGTCTTCCTGAAACCTGTTCTTTTATTGTCCTTTCTCATCACTAAAGTCTTCTATTCTCTTTCCCTCCAAGTAACCCATTGCATCTTAGTGGCATTATTGCCATCTTCTGTCTTCCTGAAACCTGTTCTTTTATTGTCCTTTCTTCTCACTAAAGTCTTCTCACTTTCTTTCCTCCAAGTAACCCATTGCATCTTAGTGGCATTATTGCCATCTTCTGTCTTCCTGAAACCTGTTCTTTTATTGTCCTTTCATCACTAAAGTCTTCTCATTTTCTTTCCCTCCAAGTAACCCCTTGCATCTTAGTGGCATTATTGCCATCTTCTGTCTTCCTGAAACCTGTTCTTTTATTGTCCTTTCTCATCACTAAAGTCTTCTCATTCTCTTTTCCCTCCAAGTAACCCATTGCATCTTAGTGGCATTATTGCCATCTTCTGTCTTCCTGAAACCTGTTCTTTTATTGTCCTTTCTCATCACTAAAGTCTTCTCATTTTCTTTCCCTCCAAGTAACCCCTTGCATCTTAGTGGCATTATTGCCATCTTCTGTCTTCCTGAAACCTGTTCTTTTATTGTCCTTTCTTCTCACTAAAGTCTTCTCATTCTCTTTCCTCCCAGTAACCCCTTGCATCTTAGTGGCACTATTGCCATCTTCTGCCTTCCTGAAACCTGTTCTTTTATTGTCCTTTCTCATCACTAAAGTCTTCTCATTCTCTTTCCCAACCAAGTAACCCATTGCATCTTAGTGGCATTATTGCCATCTTCTGTCTTCCTGAAACCTGTTCTTTTATTGTCCTTTCTCATCACTAAAGTCTTCTCATTTTCTTTCCCTCCAAGTGACCCCTTGCATCTTAGTGGCATTATTGCCATCTTCTGTCTTCCTGAAACCTGTTCTTTTATTGTCCTTTCTCATCACTAAAGTCTTCTCATTTTCTTTCCCTCCAAGTAACCCATTGCATCTTAGTGGCATTATTGCCATCTTCTGTCTTCCTGAAACCTGTTCTTTTATTGTCCTTTCTCATCACTAAAGTCTTCTCATTTTCTTTCCCTCCAAGTAACCCATTGTATCTTAGTGGCATTATTGCCATCTTCTGTCTTCCTGAAACCTGTTCTTTTATTGTCCTTTCTCATCACTAAAGTCTTCTCATTCTCTTTCCCTCCAAGTAACCCATTGCATCTTAGTGGCATTATTGCCATCTTCTGTCTTCCTGAAACCTGTTCTTTTATTGTCCTTTCTCATCACTAAAGTCTTCTCATTTTCTTTCCCTCCAAGTGACCCCTTGCATCTTAGTGGCATTATTGCCATCTTCTGTCTTCCTGAAACCTGTTCTTTTATTGTCCTTTCTCATCACTAAAGTCTTCTCATTTTCTTTCCCTCCAAGTAACCCCTTGCATCTTAGTGGCATTATTGCCATCTTCTGTCTTCCTGAAACCTGTTCTTTTATTGTCCTTTCTCATCACTAAAGTCTTCTCATTTTCTTTCCCTCCAAGTGACCCCTTGCATCTTAGTGGCATTATTGCCATCTTCTGTCTTCCTGAAACCTGTTCTTTTATTGTCCTTTCTCATCACTAAAGTCTTCTCATTTTCTTTCCCTCCAAGTAACCCATTGCATCTTAGTGGCATTATTGCCATCTTCTGTCTTCCTGAAACCTGTTCTTTTATTGTCCTTTCTCATCACTAAAGTTTTCTCATTCTCTTTCCCTCCAAGTAACCCCTTGCATCTTAGTGGCATTATTGCCATCTTCTGTCTTCCTGAAACCTGTTCTTTTATTGTCCTTTCTCATCACTAAAGTCTTCTCATTCTCTTTCCCTCCAAGTAACCTCTTGCATCTTAGTGGTATTATTGCCATTTTCTGTCTTCCTGAAACCTGTTCTTTTATTGTCCTTTCTCATCACAAATTTTTCTCATTCTCTTTCCCTCCAAGTTAACCCCTTTTGCATTCTTAGTGGCCATTTATTGCCATCTTCTGTCTTCCTGAAACCTGTTCTTTTATTGTCCTTTATTTTTCACTAAAGTCTTCTCATTCTCTTTCCCTCCAAGTAACCCCTTGCATCTTAGTGGCATTATTGCCATCTTCTGTCTTCCTGAAACCTGTTCTTTTCATTGTCCTTTCTCATCACTAAAGTCTTCTCATTCTCTTTCCCTCCAAGTAACCCCTTGCATCTTAGTGGCATTATTGCCATCTTCTGTCTTCCTGAAACCTGTTCTTTCATTGTCCTTTCTTCTCACTAAAGTCTTCTCATTCTCTTTCCCTCCAAGTAACCCCTTGCATCTTAGTGGCATTATTGCCATCTTCTGTCTTCCTGAAACCTGTTCTTTTATTGTCCTTTCTCATCACTAAAGTCTTCTCATTCTCTTTCCCTCCAAGTAACCCATTGCATCTTAGTGGCATTATTGCCATCTTCTGTCTTCCTGAAACCTGTTCTTTTATTGTCCTTTCTTCTCACTAAAGTCTTCTCATTCTCTTTCCCTCCAAGTAACCCATTGCATCTTAGTGGCATTATTGCCATCTTCTGTCTTCCTGAAACCTGTTCTTTTATTGTCCTTTCTTCTCACTAAAGTCTTCTCATTCTCTTTCCCTCCAAGTAACCCATTGCATCTTAGTGGCATTATTGCCATCTTCTGTCTTCCTGAAACCTGTTCTTTTATTGTCTTTTCTCCTCACTAAAGTCTTCTCATTCTCTTTCCCTCCAAGTAACCCCTTGCATCTTAGTGGCATTATTGCCATCTTCTGTCTTCCTGAAACCTGTTCTTTTATTGTTTTTTTCTCTTCATTAAAGTCTTCTCATAGTCTTTCATTTCTAGTAACACCCTGTTTCCTAGTGGCGTTATTGCCTTGGTTGGGGTGACATTTAAAAAATGAAAAAGGCTTGATGAAAAAGTAAATTTTCTTAGAAAATTTAATCGGGTCTTTCTCTTCAATAAGGAAACTGTCGGCTGAAAGTGATGAAAACTAGGCTGAAACTGAAATAGTAAAAACAATGCTTAGTGGTTCCCCAGATAAAGGGATTGCTCGTTTGATTCTTTTTGAAGACATACTTTTTCATTTATAAAACTTTAAATGATCTATAGTAGGAGCTGTTGGGCACAGTCTGTGAGAAAAAGAGCACCATGATGTATTTCACTCTGCGAGAAATTTTGAAATGTCATGCTGTACTGTTTGGCATTTGCACTGGAAACTCCAATATAAAAGTGTTGGTGTTTAGGTGTCAATCTGAGGACAGTGCAGAGGATTCAGAAAAAGTTGGATGACGTAAGGCAGTTCAAAAAGCCCACTCTGATTGTTCTAATAAGAAAAGTGAGGGCCTCAGACTCAACAAAGAGGCCTACATCAAGTGCCTTGGAGGACGTAGTGCTACTCTGGCAACAGGACTCCACACCATGCTACACAAGCAGGTGAACCCAGTCATTAGTCAGACAATTTCTGCAACCATATCACCCTTTACACCTGGCAACTAACTCCCCAGATTGTAACCCCCTTGTTTATTATGAGTGGGGTGCAGTTGAGCAAGACACCAACAAAACTCCTTGTAACACCAAAGAGGAACTGAAGGCAAGGATTATGGAAAAATTAACCAACTTAATCAAGGAGACTGTCCAGAAGAGTTGCAGGAGATTACAAAATTGTCTAGGGTTCATACTTGAAGGCAATGGCCGTTTTATTGAATAAATTTACTCTTTAGTATTTCAATAAATTTTTATGTTATTTTGGTAAATATATGTTAGATGTTAGTGTGATTTTGATTTTTGTGAAATTTAAACGACAATCTATCCATCGCACACTCTATATATGATAAAAATGAGATTTATTCACATGTATCTATAAATGTTGCAAGCAGTTTGAACATAATCTCGGAGACGTTTTTAGTAGCCACTGAAAAACGGCTTATATGAGATTATCCAGGTCATCCTCACAGTGGAATATTGGACAGACAGTGCACAAATGTCTAAAATCCAATGTTAATCTTTTTATTAATCTATAAATCCTATAATTAGCAAAAAGCCTGCCATGGTAATCAACTTCTCAGTTCTTTCTTAGAATTAATATTCTTTAATTCTATTTGGATAGAAAAACTGTGTCTTTGTTATTAAAACATAATCAGTCAATGTTCAATATGAGATGATCAATAGAATTTATTGAACATAAAGTTCTTAGCCTGACCTAGAATGGTGCTGGGTAAACTGCATCTGGCAGCAAGGCCTCTAATTAGGAGGTTGTGAGGAGCATAGAACCACCTCTTAATTGCTGTTGTTCCCATGTCCACCCTGACCCGGAGTGGTAGCACCTGTTAGGGTCCCAGCTATGGGTAAATAGTTGACCCCCAAATCAGTGTCAAAATGCTATGAAAGTATTTATCACCATATCTTTATTGAATGAAAAATGTTACCAATAAAACTTTATTGAATGAAAAATGTTATCAACAAAACTTTTTGAATGAAAAATGTTATCAACAAAACTTTTGAATGAAAAATGTTACCAACAAAACTTTTTGAATGAAAAATGTTATCCAACAAACCTTTTTGAATGAAAAATGTTATCAACAAAACTTTTTGAATGAAAAATGTTATCAACAAAACTTTTTGAATGAAAAATGTTATCAACAAAACTTTTTGAATGAAAAATGTTACCAACAAAACTTTTTGAATGAAAAATGTTACCAACAAAACTTTTTGAATGAAAAATGTTACCAACAAAACTTTTTGAATGAAAAATGTTACCAACAAAACTTTTTGAATGAAAAATGTTACCAACAAAACTTTTTGAATGAAAAATGTTACCAACAAAACTTTATTGAATGAAAAACAATAAACAAATAAACTAAATAAAACAAATCAAAACGGTTTTCAGCATTAAATGACCAAATGAAGGTTGATATGCTGGTTAAATAAACCAACCAACCAACCAACCTGACCTGGAATAAATAAAAAAAAATCTGGCAATGTGTTTTTTTTTTGTTTTATCAGATTTTTGGAAGTTTGACCAAGACATTTTCTGTACCTTTTTCTACTTAAACCATCAGTTAGTCAGTTTAGTACCACATCTGATACACACTTGGGCAATTATGGTTCTTTCGATTCCAGACCGACTAGACAGAATGATTTTTCCACAGTACTTTGCTGTTTCTCTGTATGGTAGAATGGTTTCTTCTTTAAAGGCACAGTGGAGTAACGGATAGTGGCTCAGATTGAAGAATCACAGAGCTGAGTTCGAATTCCAGTCAAGTTCATTACATTCACTTACGTGCTAATACCCTTGGGAAAAAGTATGAATCCATCTCTTCTCCCCAAGCCATGGGTAAAATAGCAGGACAGACTGGGTTTTATAGTTTTGGGTGGCAACCAGTCTAAGAGAAGGAAAACTGAATTTAAACTAGCCTCGAGAGGCTTGGGCTACGTCAGACTCTCTTGCCCAAAGAAACACACTTCTATAATTGCAGTACATGTGGTGTTCCTATGACTCTAATGAGTCACGGGATATGTGGATCTGAATCTGGTTGCCAAACAAGGCTATAAGACCCAGTCAACCCTACTATTCAAGCCTTGGCTGGGAGAAGAGATAAACTCATACTGTTCCCAAGGGTAGTGTTGTGGTCCTGTTTAAAGGATCATAATTATAAGGTGAAAGAGTCCTGAGTTCACTGTGAGCGGTTAAACTACAAGTGTACTCCTCTGCTTGAAGGTAGAAATGTCTGGCATTATATTAACCAGATGAATCCATATTGTTCATGGATATAGGGGTGTTAACTACCCCAGAACAGGTAGTTGCATGTAAGTGAAAGTTTCAAACCTTTTTGCAATTTGAACTCAGTTCTCCAATTTCTCATTCTAAGTTGATAACCATTACACCACGACACACACCACTTATTAAGCTATAGATAACTTCAATTTACTTTTGACTTTTGGGCATATATTGGCCATTCAATAGGCAAGGTTTATCTTTTCGGCAGTTGCAATTATTTTTTGAAGGGTCATTATTGTTAGTAGTTGAGTAACTGATATTATTCGAATGATGATGATAATGTTAAATGTGGATTGACCGCTACTAGATGGAAGCTGAGATTTAATAATCAAATGTCATCTTTAAATAACAGTAAATACAGCAAAAGCACTGCTTTATCCATATATTATTGAAAATTCAAAATAAATAGCAAGAAGCAAATTATGACCCAGAATATCGTTACTAAATCCAATAGAAAAGGAGATAGATGTAACTTACAATGGAAAAGGAGATAGATGTAACTTATGCCTTTTAGAAAAACTGGTCATCTTAAACCATGTAAATATCTTCTTCTATGTGCCATGTCCCTTCAAGACGGTGATCATGGCCTTCCACATCTTCCTATCCCTAGTAGTACACTTTCTCCTGTTACCCCACCAAACCTCACTCTGCCATCCACTTGTTCAGGCCTGTCAAGTATGTTAGATGCTGCTTTCCCCAGTTTCTCATTTCTCTTTCCCCCTATCTGACCTGTGAGTATCAGATTCTCTAATCCCTCCTTCCTCATTATATGTCCCAGGAACTTCACCTGTCTTTTCCTGATGCTCAGTACTAGTTTCCTTTTAATTTCCATCCTCAACATTGCTCACATGCTCGGTCCGTGATATCCACAGCATCCTTCTGTAGAACTACATTTCAGTTGCTTCAAGTTTTTCCTTCATCTCTGATGAGATTGTCCCACATTTACTGTCATATTGAAGAACAGACATCACATAACAATCCAGGACTCTCTTCATTGTTTTCAGTGAAATATGCCTGTTTCTTAATACTCAACTCTGCTTCTGGAATGCATCCTTGGCCATACAATTTGCCTTTGAATCTCAGTGTTGCACTTTCTGTCTTCTGTTGGAATGCTTCACAGGTATTTAAATTTCTGTACCTGCATGAGTTTAGTATCCACCACCTGTAATTGGCATTTTGGGCTGCTTTTTTGCTGATGACCATGTATTCGGTTTTATTGTAGTTTATTTGTTGTCTTTTCTTTCCACTTTCTTCAGCTATTTTCTGTACGAGGTTTTCGAGTTTTCTTTCCATCAGCACTCTATTATCTGCTTACCTTATATTATTCTGATTGCAACCATCCATGACGAATATTGGCATGACTTCTAGGGCCCTCAGAATAGTCTTGCTGTCCAAGTTGAATAGATCTGGTGAAAAAATACATCCTTGTCTTATGCCCCTTTCTATCTTTGTATATTTGCTGAATTCATATCCTGCATGTATACAGGCAGTTTGCTGCAGTAGAGGTTCTTGATTACTCAGTCTTTCCCAAATATGTTGAGGGTGTTAAGCATTTCTATCAATTCTTTGTGGTGTACTTTGTCGAATGTCTTTGTGTGGTCTATAAAGAACAAATACATGTTCTTCTTCATTTGTATTGCCAATTCTGATAGCATTTTAAGCGTAAATATCATGTTTCTTGTTCCAGTGTCTTTGACAAAGTCACACTATTCTTGTCCTATCTCTGGCTGGATTCTGCTTTGTGCTCTGTTCATCAGGATTTGGATGATGAGTTTTGTTATGTGGCTCCTTAAGCTGATTGTTTGAAGAAAAAAAGCAATTTAATGACCACATGCTGCCATAGAAAGAATTTTTAAATTCTTAAACCCCAATTGATATAGATTCCTCGATACATTTGCCTCTTTCTTTCTCTCTTTCTCCCTCACTCCCTTACTTCCTTCTTTTTCTTTCTTCATTTCTTTCTTTCTTTCTTTCTTTTCCCTGCAAATATTATTAATAATAATTGTGGGTAAACCTTTGATTAGTTCCCCAAAGGCCTTTACCTCGTCAAATCTTTCCAAAACGTCCATAATTCCATGCAAATGTATATGCCGAACTCAAATCAATAATTGTTTGTTGAAGAGACCTACCTTTTTTCATGTTATCGACCAGAAAAAATTCGGACTATATCTCACCCCTTACCACCATTCTCATATCTGATTCACCACTGAATGACTGGAGGTATAGGATACTTATTTCGGCCTATTTACTTTCTTTGAGCAATTACTCCGATTTGTTTGGTTTCGGAACTCAATTTCTGCATAGTAATTGCAAAAAGGAAGTAAAAAGGCCGAAAAAATCGACAAACTATGCATGAAGTCATTCTGCAGTGAATAACATGTTTTGAAGCGTGATTACGGGGTGAGATAAACAGCAACAAGAAGTTCGATATTTTTTTGATCGTTAACTTGAAAAAGGTAGGTTTCTTCAATAAACAAAAGAAAGAAATCTCTGAAATCAAATTTCTACACCTATTCTGTGTAGAAAAGGGTATGCCACACTGTCTAATCTTCGTAGGTAATCTTCCTAGACATGGTGTCTTGATTAAAAAGAAAACACTCGGTTTCTTAAACTGGTTGGTATTAGTAAGGGCATATATCTGTAAAACTTTCTTTAATATTTCATGATGATTCAATTTACACATTATAGGTGACCTGTGTAAAACATGGATCCAGCTTATCAAAGACAAATTAGGGAAGTTGTGATTACAGCCAGGTCTTACACAAAATCAGGTAGCCTGAAAAAGAGACATCAAGAAAACTCTGTCCAACCTATGCTAGCGTAGAAACGGACATTAAAATGATGAGGATATAGTGTTTAATTGTGATAATGTTTAGCACCAAGGTTTTTATTTTTTTTAGTGGTTCTACTGATAAAATGTATTTTGACAAGCAGGATTTTTTTGTCGTAAAGGGCTCAATATCATGGTAGACAGAGAGTGTTGATAAGCATAAAAAATTTGTTAACTGAGCAGGTTCATGCTGACGTTGAAGTTTCATGGGGACACTGTTTTAATGTTCTCCTTTGTCAAGAATGGTTTACTTATATAAGTTATACTTTGGCAGCAATTATTCATCTAAACAGTTAAGTGCCATCCGTGATACACGCTTTAGGCGATCATGTCTTGAAAGAGACATGACTGACTGGGCAGAAGATTACCCCGCAGTAGGTTGCCTTTACTTTCTGTGGTAGACTGGTTGCCAGCCAAGGCTATAGAACCCAATCTGTCCTATTATTTAACCCTTAACTGGAGGGAATAGACGGATTAATACTTTTCCCAAGGGTATTTGTATGTAAGTGAATGCAAGGAATTCATCTGGAATTTGAATGCGATAACATGTGGATATATATTGGGTATTATGAATATTTTATTGCATCTTGTAACAAAACTCTATTTCAATAAACTCTTCATTATTATATGATTATATAAAAACTTGGATTGAGGAATCGGAGAGACAATTTTGAATTCTAGTCAAGTTCATTACAATCACTTACATGCTAATACATTTGAGAAAAGTATGAATCCATCTCTTCTCTCTTCAACTATAGAGAAAAAACCAGGACAGACTGTGTCCTGTAGCCTTCACTGGTAACCACTGGAATTTGAACATGGCTCCCTGATTTCTCATTCCGAATCAATATTTACTACACCACAATGCATATCCTCATCTCAACAAGTTTGATTAAAGAGAACCAACAAGGTGTCTCTGTTTAATTTTTTATATTGTTTTTTTCAATTTTCAGATAAGGTGTGGAATATTGTACTCAAAATTATGGTTAAAGTGTCCAAAGTTCATATTTGGTTATTCAAATACTTTTGAATTTCGCAGTCATTACAAAGAACTGATGAGGTGTCTGTGTGGTTGTTAGACTTTCTTTGTTTGCATCCTTGTATTCTTTGGGAAGTTGGATGTTTGGAATGGTCTAACGTAACAGATATTTGGAATGAGACTGCACGAAAAGAATTTTGATATATTTATTTCATTTAAAATTTTATTTTTATTTTCTTTTACATTTTCGTTTCTTTTTCATTATGTTTTTCACTTTTTCATTATTTTTTCATTACAATTATTATACGAATAAAATAAGTGTGCACATAAATTATATTTGTGCAGCCTTGTTCCCAATATCTGTTAAACATGATGTTATGCTAGGCCATTTCAAGCGTTCATCTTCCCAAATAATACCTGGATGCAAAGGAATTCTAGTTACCCTACGTATACCACATTGGTTTTTGATGACTGCGAAACTTGAAATTACATGAACAAAAATAACAAAATATGAACTTACTAAGGCTATAGAACCCAATTTGTTCTGTTATTTAACCCATAACTGGAAGGAAGAGACGGATTAATACCTTTCCCAAGGGTATCTGCGCGTAAGTGAATGCAATGAACTCAGCTGGAATTCGAACTCGGTTCCCCAATTTCTCGTTCCAAGCCGATATCCAATGCACCACAACGCACAAACTTGAAATTACTTGAACAAAAACAACAAAATATGAACTTACCTTTTGTCCACAACTTCAAGCACAATACTCAAAACCTTATCTGAAAATTTAAAAAATAGAATAAAAAATTAAACAGACCTTGTCAGTTCATTTTAATCAAACTTGTTATTGTGTGAATATATATATATATGTAAAAATATACTCAATTATAATCTGAGATTAAGGACAGAATGGTTAAATAAAAATAACATCTCGTGACTTTGCACTACACATGAAGAAATTCTAAAACAGACTAACACATGAAATAAACAGTTTTCAAAGAAAACGGTCAAATTCCCTTCGTTTTCACATCTTGTGACTTTGCACTACACATGAAGGAATTCTAAAACAGACTAACACATGAAATAAACAGTTTTCAAAGAAAACGGTCAAATTCCCTTCATTTTAACATCTCGTGACTTTGCGCTACACATGAAGAAATTCTAAAACAGACTAACACACGAAATAAACAGTTTTCAAAGAAAATGATCAAATTCCCTTCATTTTAATATCTCGTGACTTTGCACTACACATGAAGAAATTCTAAAAACTAAAATATTCTGTTGATCTTTTGAAATGATTTGTGAGCGTCTTTGTGGTTACCAACACTGTTTGTTTATAGATACGTAATTTAGAATAAAGCTCATTTCGTCTTTTTGCCTTGATAAAGTCCATCACAAGATGCAACGTGTAGGCGATTTAAAATACAGTTTTCCTCTTGTCTTTATTTTATTTAACCATATATATATATATATATATATTTGAAATGATTTGTTTGAACATTATTTTTAATTATTTTTACATACTCGTATTTAAGTAGATATTCTGTTTTTAATTTTTATTTTATTTTATTGTGAACATTTATTTACTTTTAATCAAACAGTATTATATATTTATTTCTACTGGCTTGATTATTTACAATAAATTTTTGTTATGAAAATGTGTGTCATACAGCAGGATTCAAACCTGTGATCCATATCCACATAGGAGAAGCCACCATGTGATCTGACATGTCTTAGACCTCCTTACCACAAATGACAATCAGTTTAAACGAAGTCAAATGAAGCCTATAACACAATTTTCGTAATAACCATCTCTGCTCTGAAATGTTTCATAATGTCAACAAATGTAAATATGTTACAGAATCTTCATTAATTTCTGTAATATATATATATATATATATATATATATATAAAAATTCAGAATTTTTAGACATGCCTATATGCAACGTATGGCTATCAGCTTGGAATGAGAAATCAGAGAGCCAAGTTTAAATTCCTGTTGAATTTGTTGCATTCACTTATGTGTAAATACCCTTAGGAAAGGTCTGAATCCATCTCTTCTCCCTCCAGCTATGAGTTAAATAGCAGGACAGATTGAGTTCTATAGCAATTAGTCTACTGCAGAAAGTAATGGCAACCTACTGTGGGAAAATCTTCTGCTCAGTCAGTCATGTCTCTTTTGAGACCTGATCACACAAGCGTGTATCACCTGACTGACATGCCTTCTATAAATCCTATGTATAGCCTATAATAAATTGAATTTGGACTTGTGTGGAAGCTGGGGAAAGGGTTGTTTTATTTATTGTTTTTATTTTTATTTATTTATTTTTTTAATCATATCACCCCAAGCAATGCGATAATGCCACTGATGCGCAGGGGGCTACGTAAGGGTAAAAAGAATGAAAAAGAGAAAGCTGGAAACCACATCCTAAACAGGGAACAAGGGATGAACCTCTTCACCTGTTCAATAGACGTGGGTGGAGTGTGAACTGGGCAATAGTTTAATCTATCTACTCCAATTGAAAAAAAAGAAAAGAGTGAAAAGATTGGAAAAGAGAAAACCGGAAACCACATCCTAAACAGGGAACAAGGGATGAGCCTCTTCACCTGTCCAATAGACGTGGGTGGAGTGTGAACCGGGCGATAGTTTATCCAGTGGATATCAGCTTGGAACAAGAAATCAGAGAGCCGAGTTCGAATTCCAGTTGAATTCATTGCATTTACTTACGCGCAAATACCCTTGGGAAAGGTATTAATCCGTCTCTTCCTTCCAGTTATGGGTTAAATAACAGGACAGATTGGGTTCTATAGCCTTGGCTGGCAACCAGTCTACCGCAGAAAGCAATGGCAACCCACTGCGGGATAATCTTCTGCCCAGTCAGTCATGTCTCTTTCGAGACATGATCGCCCAAGCGTGTTTCATGGATGGTACTTAACTGACTGATAACTGACTGACTCCAATTGAAAAAAAAATAAAAAAAGAAAAGAGTGAAAAGATTGGAAAAGAGAAAACCGGAAGCCGCATCATAAACAGGATACAAGGGACGAGCCTCTTCACCTGTTCAATAGATATGGGTGGAGTGTGAACCGGGCGATAGTTTAGTTTAGTCTATCTACTCCAATTTTATATTAAGGGATTGTGAAAAGGGGATTATTTCAGTTAGTCTATTTTGCATTAACCTTGCTGAAAGATCTAAGGTCATTTTTTTTTATGATTCCC
The DNA here is from genome assembly GCA_037127315.1 of Ascarosepion bandense. Lineage (NCBI taxonomy): Eukaryota > Metazoa > Mollusca > Cephalopoda > Sepiida > Sepiidae > Ascarosepion > Ascarosepion bandense. The sequence goes on along the minus strand of JBBBDQ010002319.1, from coordinate 938,095 downwards.
TCAACCCTGCCTTCCCAGGTGGGTGTGGGATTTTCAGATTCATTAATGTGTCTGAATGCATGTTTGATAGTAATTTATTTAACTGATTAAATCTATACTTTTTGTCTAGTTGTCTGAAAGATTAGGGTTGTGGGGCATTTTGTAGATGCGGCTTTTGTGGAAACAGAATTATTCATTGAGTGGGACTAAATTTTTATTGGAATCTCGAATGTGGGAATTTATTTTAAAATTGAGTTTTAATTCTGATTTTCAGCAAATTTTCTTAGCAGTTAAATGAGATGCTAAAATAAGGCATGAACTGTTATCGATACAATTGGATGGTACACTTGGATGAAATATCCGACTCAAACGAAATTCATGTTGTTGTCTCTAATAGTTTTCTTGTGGTTATTAAACAGAATTCTGTAACTGTTTGACTGATATAATTTCCTACATTGCATTTGTTGCAAAAAGATAAAATATATCTGAACTGTTACAAGTCAATAGACAAGGTTGGATTATTCTAGGTGTGCTAGTTGGGGTAAAAATATTATCAGTGTTATTTTTAAAAAACTTAGCATTGGGGATTATTAAACATTATGTTACCATAGTGAGTCTAGATGATGTAAGGAGTGATTGTAAATTTCAAGCTTGTCACCTGGTGTTAAGTGGGATTTCACTAACAATTTTGTATTAATCTGTCCCTTCCCTCCACTTATGGGTTAAATAACAAGGTAGGACTTGGGGACCCTGCCCTTAAAAACAAATCCCAATGAATCTTGGTACTCGGAAAAGAAAAAAGTATTACTAGACACAAAACTTGTATAAAAAAAGCAAATTGTTGAAACGAAAAAGGTATTATCAGCAATAAATAAATAAAATTTAGTTGGCAATAAATGACCAGGAGGTTAATATGCCATAAAACAAAAACAACCAACCAACCAACCAACTAACAATTTTATTAATTATGGGTTCAAGTTTTGGGTAGTGGAAATTATTTTATTAAATGAGTGGACATTGTAAAATCTCTAATGAGAATTCTGGAACTTGTCTTATTAATTTGGGAGGTTAGAAGAATTTCTGTTGTGTTTGGAAGCCTGAATGTTTGTTTGTTTGTTTTTTTTCGTGGAGATAATTTCTATTGAGAAAGTGATTGTTTAGATGACCTATGTGTTTTCTTAATCTCCGTAGCTATTTATGTGTAAACGCTGGCTATAGATTATTATGTTTAAGTTGGCAAGATGGCAGCTGTTAAAATTTAATAGCAATAAGCTTGTCTGGATTTAGTATGTGAGAGATGTGGTCGTGGTTTAGACGTATCAGTAAAAAGTTTAACTTTATTTTATTTTTAATTGAGAAAGGAATGAGGAATGTTCCAAAATTAGGATTTTTACCATTTTTTTTGGTGCTTGTAATTTGTCTCATGATCAAATAATGTACAATAGATATTATCCTTTTTTTAAATTTTTTTATTTGAATTAATTTTGTTTACTAGGACAAGGAATAGTTTGTTAATTTTAATACTCGAAAAATAAAGCTACTCTCTTTCAACTCTCTGAGATCACTTTTTTCTTCCATCCACGATTGATGCTGACCTCCAAGAGGGTAACTCATTGTACCTTCTTGGGCTCATGTTTCCTGCTAAAATGAAGTAGGTAAATTATACTGAATGAATTCTTGGACCTGCTGGTAGGAAAGTTAGTTCATTGTGTTATGTGAGATAATTTTTCTCAACAGAATCTATTTTACATTTTTTTAAGTTTACCATTTGTCTATGATTTTAATACAGTATAACCCGGACATAAGAGAGCTTTTCTCTGGTCACAAATTAAAGTCTGTGGTAATGTATATAAAATAAACAAAACCCTGATATAAGAGAAACTCGGATATAAGAAAACTTTTATCGGGTCCCGGCAACTCTCTTATATCAGGGTTGCACTGTATTGCTTTCACATCTGGTCTGATGCTTCTATTATGCATTTAAATATTCTTGATAATTTGCAATGTTATTGGTCCTGACCTGGCATCTCAGCTTCAGTCATAATGTAGCTTCCCTGTGCATTTTCTATAAATGCTTTCGTAGTAATTATCCAGATGAGCTCTTTACCATAGTACCCAGACCTTAGATGTTGTACCAGATTGGAAGCAAAGTCTCATCATTTTACAGTTGAATTGGCCAGATGTAACTGTAAGTTCTATGCTAACAGTTTCTTTTCTTCTTGAATCCCTTTCATCTTTTATTCTTTCCCCCTGTGCCCAGTCTTTTCTCTTACTGTAACCCCCTTGAACACTAGTGGTGGTGCCACCTTGCTTGGGGGGAAATGATTCGAAAAAAATAAAAATGTGTTTTTTTTTTTTTGCTTAAGATCACTAGTCATTATCAAGTGTTTTAATGCTATTTGAAATAAATAAAAGCTCGGAATGAGAAATCGGGGAGCCGACTTCCAATTCCAGTTGAATTCATTGCATTCACTTACACACAAATACCCTTGGGAAAGGTATTAATCCATCTCTTCCTTCCAGTTATGAGTTAAATAACAGGACAGATTGGGTTCTATAGCCTTGGCTGGCAACCAGTCTACTGCAGAAAGCAATGGCAACTTACTGCAGGATAATCTTCTGCCCAGTCAGTCATGTCTCTTTCGAGACATGATCACCCAAGCGTGTATCACGTATGGCACTTAACTGACTGACTGAAACAAAGATAAAAAGTTCTTATGAATTTTCTGATATAAAAACATCATTTTGATTTAACTGTACATATACTGAATGAAAATTTACATTCTTTGGACTGTTGTCCTCATCTTTAATGTCCCATTCATGTTTCATCCTTTGTATGCTCTGGTCTTCAGGTGATAATTCTTGAAATCTTGGACCAAACCCCTTTTATTCCTTGGGGTCAGTCAGTTAAGTGCCATACGTGAAACACTCTTGGGCAATCATGTCTCGAAAGAGACATGACTGACAGGGCAGAAGATTATTCCGCAGTAGGTTGCCATTGCTTTCTGGGATAGACTGGTTGCCAGCCATGGCTATAGAACCCAATCTGTCCTGTTATTTAACCCATAACTGGAGGGAAGAGACGGATTAATACCTTTCCCAAGAGCATTCGCACATAAGTGAATGCAATGAATTCAACTGGAATTCGAACTTGGCTCCCTGACTTCTCATTCCAAGCCGATATTCACTGCACCACAACTTGGGGTAGCTTGTTTTAATTTCATGTACCCTGCCTTTGGATATTTCAGTGTCAGTTAATTCGCCTTGATAAGTTTTTTTTTTCTATTCTTAGGTCAAAGTTTGAACTTGCAACTATTTGTGTTAGTAATAATTCATTTGAACATGTTTTATTATTTAAGGAGGACAATGAGGAAGTAGAATATTAATGAACACATCATGATACAAGCATTTTTGATAATGCACTAAGAGAGTTGATTTTAAAAAAAGCCTTAAAAAACACCCCCCCCCCCAAAAAAAAAACCCCTATTCCCCCAAAAATAAACACAATAAAAACATCCCAAAAAACATAACAATAAAAAAATCAGTTTTGGACAATCGTGTCTGAAATCTTTTTTCCAGTACAACAGTAATAACGAACTTAGTGACTATAGTTTTCGCTGAATTTGTCTCAGAGTAACATATGTTTTGTCAGATGTGTTTGTTGGCAAAAGGTTTTTTGAACAGTGGGGAGATGATTTTCCTTATTTCCTTTTTAGGATTGGGTTTCCAGTTCTTTTTAAATTCTTTTCAGTCTCTTTCACTCTCAGTTGCCCTTTGCATCTTAGTGGCTTTATTACCTTGCTTAGAGTAAATTGATTAAAAAAAAATAAATCACCAAAGATAGAATCTATTTACAGAGAAAGTTATTAATAATAATAATAATAATAATAATAAATACTACATTAATTATTTCTTCTTAATGAGCTATCACAAGCAACAAAAAATTGATGGGTTGCCATACATCAGCCAGGCAGAGTAGGAGGGAACTGAAGTGTAGGGAGTTTAGGTTAATCCGAAAAAAGAGATTAACAAGTGGATTAAGATATTTAGACAGTAAATTAATGAGCACAACTTAAATGGTGTCTGCTTTTCAGATCTAATTTTCATGAATGCCTAACTGCATCTAATGCCTCTTAATCATTAATCACTTTTTTCTTATATATATATATATATATATATATATATATATATATATATATTTTTTTTTTTCATTTGTAAATGAGTTATTCCGCTACCCAGGTTTCTACCATGAGTAGTGTCTTCAGGCGATTTTTAATAATTGATTTTATCGTTTACCGTTTTGTAAAAACAATCAAGCCTTACACTGGTGAAAATATGTAGACTGTGCCAAGAAGTAAAATTAGAAATTATGCTATTTTCAATTAAAAAAGAACTGTTAGATGAAAAAAACAGAAATTATGACTAAATGCTTCCACACTAAGAAATACCTCTTAGGTTCATACAAACATGGCTGAAAACGCCATAATTCGTTTTAATTTAAAAATTGCGCATTCATAAATTCTCTGCCATATGAGCGTTCAAATAAAACATTGTTACAAGAGCGTTTTTAAAAAAAAAATGGTAAACAGTAAAATCAGTTATTAAAAATCGCCTAAAGACACCACTCATGGTAGAAATCTGGGTAGTGGAATAACTTGTTTACAAATGAAAAATATTCAAAAGTTCTACAATATAATTGTATGGAACACTTTTTGATACAAACGTGTGCTGGTCTAACCCTATTATGACCAAAAACTAAGTATTAATCAATATATATATATATATATATATATATATTAAAAAAGGATTAATTCAAAGATGTTGAATGGCCATTTCGATATGACGATCCCCACGGGGAGCGACACATCACCTCAGCAACAGAAAAAAACCTTTCAGAAACTGGAGAAAAATTAGTCTACTTTTCCTTTTTAAATAGATTGCAAAGAAATTAAAAAATAAATAATAATAAAATAAAATAAAATAAAATAAAAATAAAGGGAAAGAAAAAGAAAAGGAAAAAGAAAAAGAAAAGGATAGAATAAAATCAAATAAATAAGAAAAGAAAAAAATTGACATCGTCTGGGTTTGCAAAAAAAAGGGGAGAATGTAACTAAAAATTAACAGACCCCGTGTTGAATCATTTAAAGCAACACGGAAAAAAGTTGGTAAGAGAGATAAAAGAAGGAAGGGAGGGAAAAAGAAAGAAACTAAAGAAAAAAATTTTTTTTAAATATTACAGACGCTGGACAAATTCAAAAATCTAATTTCCCCAAAACGTTGAAGTATTAAAAAAAAAAAAAAAAAAAAAAAAAAAAAAAACCTTTACTTAAAAAGGCATAAATTATTGATAAAAGGGAATAAAAAGATATAGGATTTGAAATAAAATTATTTTTTTTAAAAGAATTAGGTCATTTGAAATTAAACTAAATAAAGACAATACTAGGTAAAAAAAAAAAAAAAAATTACAATTATTATATATACATATCAATAGAAGTACACACACACATATATATATATATATATATATATATATATATACACACACACACCATTTAACGAATAAGAATACATATATACATACACATACACACACATACATTCAATTTATTACACACTAATATACATATACATGCGCATACACACATATATACACATGTATGTGTGTGTACACACCTATATACAAAAAATTCATATAGACATAATATACATGTGTACACACACATGCACACATATACACACACACGCACACACATAGACATAATATACATGTGTTCACATACATGCACACATATACACACACACGCACACACACACACATACACATATATATATATATATATATATATATATATATATATATATATATTCTTTATGCACTCACACATACATATTAATGAATATTATGAAAAGGAGCATTTACATAGCTAAAAAAATTTTTTTTTTTTTTTTTTTTTTTTTTTTTTTCCAAAATAACATATAGCCCACATACATAAATACATATATACAAATATGCACATCCACACACAAACATACACATAAAAAAAAAAAAAAAAAAAAAAAAAAAAAAATTAAAATTAAAATTAAAAATTTTTTTAAAATAATAAAAAATTATAGAAAAATATAGAATTTAAAAATTAAAAATTAGAAGTTAAATTTTAAAATCCGCCCTATGGCGGCACTTGTTTATAAATTCCCTTCTAAAGTTCAAAAGTAAGTCCTGATGAGGATACTTCAAAATCAGAATCTTCTCCAATAAACACAGACGACACCTATCACGAAAACTTTTAGGAGTACAAGCTGAGCCTATTAATTTCCAGCTGATTATGGGGTCCTGCCCCTCCTCCTTCATTTCCCAGAACCTACGTGACAGTGCCGTCTGGAATCTCTGTTTAGGGTTCGAAAACGAGTACTTGTGATTATAAAGCCTCTGTTTGAAAGAGCCCGCGGACATGCCAATATAGCTCCGGTAACTGTCCTTGTTATTAGATGGAGAAATGCGGGCTTCATAAATTACATGAGTGGATTTACATTTGCCTTGCACCGGGCAGGCATCCACAGAATGACAATTGCATTTGTCGACAATTCCGGATTTAGCTTCCGTATTATTTAGGTTCGTTAAAACTTGTTTATTGTGGGAATTAATTATATTATCTATATTAGAGGTGCAAGAATAACTAATTTTTAGGGTGAATCTATTAAAAATTTTATTTAAGGGATTGTTATTATTATTAAAATGTTTATCAATTAATTTGAGAAAATACCTACCAATATTTATATTAGTTAGCTTACAATAAGGAGGGTTAAACCAAATTATCTTCCTTTTTCTACATTTTCGGGTGTTTTTAGTTTTAGAAGATTCAGGGTTTATAGCAGGCTTATCATACTTTAACTTATTAACAAAACCGCTTTTCTGAAGGGCCTTATCGTAAATTTCTTTGCTTGCGTTGAAAATTTTTATATTGGAAGATAATTGGTTAACCCTATTATTTACTATTTTGGGTATTTGTCTTATAATATTCTTAGGGTGGTTGGATAAACTATTTATATAGGTGGGGGAACTAATTTCTTTGAGGAAGGGTTGGTAGGAACCATTCTTTAAGTTAAGGGTGATATCTAGATAGTTTACAATTTTGAGATTGGAAGTAACCTCAACCTTAAAACCAAGAAAATTTAGGGCTCTGATAATTTTCTTATGTATTCTATTAGTGTAAGGCCCATTGGAATTGGGAATACATATCAGTCCATCATCCCGATATAGGCCTATTAGTTTAGGGTCTAAAAATCTACCTAAAATATCTAAAATATAAATGCCTATTAGATCTGATACCTGGGCAGAATCATAGGCTCCCATGGGGACATCAAAACTATCCTCAGGCCCTTTAGTCCAAGTAGAATTATCAAAGGTGAGAATAGATTTTCTAGCTCCCAGTATAATTCTATAGTCACAATCCGAAATATTAACATAACCCCTGGCAAAGTCTAAACAATCCACAAGAAGTTTTTTTGATATAGAGGAATAGAAATCCACAATATCAAATTTAAGGAAAGTGGATTTAGATTTGTCATTGATATTATCAAACCATTTTATGGTATCTAAGGAACTCTTCCAAAGATTCAGTTGTAAAATGGATTGTAACTCCTCTATTAAGTTCTTCAGAACCCCCCTAGAAACTATGCCTAATTCACTCTTAGTAGGATTAATTAGTCTAGTTTGTAATTTATTTTGGAAATTAGGCTTGTGGTCCTTAAATAAAATGTAAGCTTCTTTGGTAGAAATTTTTCCAATTCTATCACTAATATTTAGTTCATTTGCAAATTTAGCCATATCGGAGTTAATTTCTGATAAAATTAGGTTACCTCTGTCTATTTTGTAATGACTAGTTATACTATTTTTAAGGATATTTAGGTAATTGGTGGTATTACACTTGTAAATGTTATTTGATTTGTCCGATTTAATCCATAGGTCTTTGGAATTCTTTAAGGTATTAATGTTCGACTTTAATAAATCCTGGAATTCATTTGAAGTACCCCGGAACTTGATTTTGGGGATCAAATTAAAAAGGTCTTTTTCAAACGAGTTTAAAAATTTGCATACCGGTGGAGTTCTTAGAGTTTTCAAATCAAAGCACTCTGTAGAATCAGGAGAAGAATCCGTTGAACGCAGGTAAAAGTAGGCTTTCCATCGAAGTCTCCTCACAAAACTTTCAATTTTTTCCGTAAGATGAAAGAGAAAGGAATCCAGATTAGGAAAAGGAATATTCTTCAAAGAATACTCCGGGGTAAATTTCTCCATAGGAAAGGTGGTGTTGTATTGGTAGAAAAAATCCGGGAATAAACCAAGAGAGCTCAACTACCAAAAGGTAGGAGCAAAATATTTTAATTCAGATACTTCAATCCAAAGGAAAAAAGCAGGAAGGTAAATTCCAAAAAACCCGATCCTAATTAATATTAAAAATTTATTTTAATATTAAAAAATGATACAGGAAGAGAGCTCCATGTAATAAAATATTACAGAGCAAATATATATATTAAAAAAGGATTAATTCAAAGATGTTGAATGGCCATTTCGATATGACGATCCCCACGGGGAGCGACACATCACCTCAGCAACAGAAAAAAACCTTTCAGAAACTGGAGAAAAATTAGTCTACTTTTCCTTTTTAAATAGATTGCAAAGAAATTAAAAAATAAATAATAATAAAATAAAATAAAATAAAATAAAAATAAAGGGAAAGAAAAAGAAAAGGAAAAAGAAAAAGAAAAGGATAGAATAAAATCAAATAAATAAGAAAAGAAAAAAAATTGACATCGTCTGGGTTTGCAAAAAAAAGGGGAGAATGTAACTAAAAATTAACAGACCCCGTGTTGAATCATTTAAAGCAACACGGAAAAAAGTTGGTAAGAGAGATAAAAGAAGGAAGGGAGGGAAAAAGAAAGAAACTAAAGAAAAAAATTTTTTTTAAATATTACAGACGCTGGACAAATTCAAAAATCTAATTTCCCCAAAACGTTGAAGTATTAAAAAAAATTACAATTATTATATATACATATCAATAGAAGTACACACACACATATATATATATATATATATATATATATATATATATATATACACACACACACCATTTAACGAATAAGAATACATATATACATACACATACACACACATACATTCAATTTATTACACACTAATATACATATACATGCGCATACACACATATATACACATGTATGTGTGTGTACACACCTATATATAATCTCCAAGAAACCTGTTACTTTAAAGGAACGTGGATCCACCTCTTATTTGTTGCTGTTCCCAGGTTCACTCCAGTTTCTTTTCTTGCTCTTCTTGCTTGTGGAACTCTTTTCCAATATCTTTTTTCCCTGCTACCAAAAAATATTCAAAAATTTAAATGTAATATCAATCATCTATTTTCCTGAATCTGTAAACCTGCCATAAACATGCAAGGAGTGAAAGAAAATGAGGAAACTTTAGTGAGGAGTCAGTTAAGTGCCATACGTGATACACTCTTGGGTGATCATGTCTCGAAAGAGACATGACTGACTGGGTAGAAGATTATTCCGCAGTAGGTTGCCATTACTTTCTGCGGTAGACTGGTTGCCGACCAAGGCTATAGACCCCAATCTATCTTGCTATTTGACCCATAACTGGGAGGAAGAGACGGATTAATACCTTTCCCAAGGGTATTTGCGCGTAAGTGAATACAATGGATTCAACTGGAATTCGAACTTGGCGTTCCGAGTCGATATCCACAAAAATTTTGTCTCCTCTTTTTTTTTTTAGTGAAGAGACAAAAATAAATAGAGTTAACACAAAAGACTTTCCCCCTATTTTGTCATTCACAATTAATCTGATATATAGATTTGTATGACATATTTTCTATTTGTATATCATATATTGGCAATACCCAGCCCATTTCTTAAATCTTGTGATATATATATATATATATATATATATATATATTTCTCTAAAAAGAAAAGACGTCATACTTATCCCAAACCCGAGGAACCTTTCAGCCAACACTTTTCAAGGGCTTCATTGGCAAAATTATGAATAGGGTTAGAATGAAGACAATATCAAATGGCGAATTACTCACAGTACTGGGAGAAAGTGGAATTCGTTTAAAAATAAACTTTAATGAAAAACATTAAAATGTGAGGGGGTTGTAAATTTAATTCCACAGGAGTGATTTAAAAAAGAAAAAGGGTTACACTCACAGACTCTCCAGTAACTGCAAGGAGCGAAAGAAATGCTCTTTCTGTCTGCACAGGCTCGGTTGCTGGATTTTCAGGCAAATAGCCTCCAAGACCCGTAGATGATATGATGAGCGAGCGCTGTGTAAGACAGAAAACCAACTGTCCTTGTACACGGAGGCACACGCGGAATTGTCCAACAAGTGTTGGCCGATCGCTGAATCCAGGACAGCTTGGGTTGTTCTTATAGTACTGATAGGGCTGCCAGAATGTATACTCGCAGGGACGTGTTGCAAGACCCGCGTCTCCAACCTCAGACTGGTTCGTCCTATGTATGCCACATCACAACAGCATTTAAATTTATAAACAACGGAACTTTTTCGAAAATAGGACAACCTGTCTTTGATGAAGGATGGAAAAACAGATCTAGTATGGAAAACAACACGCAACTGTACTGAATAATAACAGGATGAAATACACGCTGAAACTTTGTCAGTAATAGTTTGACATTTTCTGCCAAGCCAGGGAAATTTTAAGTACAATGGACAGCAACTAGGTCCTTCAATTTTTGGCTCCTTAAACCGTTTGATTTTGCGATCAATAACCCGTTTAACCACATTCGTTCGGTACCCATTCACTTCAAAGATACTTTGCAAGCGCAATAGTTCACTGCTCAAACACATGGGGGAACAAATATTGAGGGCACGGTGGATCAGAGTTTCTATAAGACCAATTTTGCAGGACATAGGAACAAAAAAGTTCCAATTAGTATACAAACTGGTAACAGTTGGTTTGCGAAACACAGATGTCACGAAAACATCATCCCATCGCTGAACAAAGACATCCAAAAAAGAAAGACATCCATCCCTCTCTGTCTCCATAGTGAACTGAAGAGAGGGATGTAAGGAGTTCAACTGAACTAAAAAACGTTCAGCATCTGAAGCGTTGTAAAATAAAGAAAAGGTATCATCAACATAACGTTGATATATTAATGGCTCATCAACCTTTTCAAACAACAAATGCTCATGATGTCCCACGAAAATATTAGCAAGGACAGGACCCAAAGGACTACTCATTGCAATGCCGTCTGTCTGTGCAAACATGGTATCATTAAAACTAAATACAACCCCTTCAATGGCCAAATGCATACATTCCAAGTATACCTTCTCGGGAATTGTTACTGGGCCAAAATTCCCTCTATACAACATGTCAGCGCAGATGTTAATGGTTTCATTTAATGGAACATTTGTATACAAACTGACTATGTCGAAAGAGACCATGAATTTATCTCTTGAAGAAAAATCTAAATTTCTAATAAAACTGGAAAACCTGAAAGAGTCACGAACATGATACGAAGAAAGAGCATCGGATAGGGGTTGGATAATCTCAGCCAACCACTTAGCCAACTCATGCTGCACAGAACCCACCATAGATAGAATGGGTCTAAGGGGTACTCCTTCCTTAGAAAGGCTATACATATTGTCTTCGTTCTAGCCCTATTCATAATTTTGCCAACAAAGCCCTTGAAAAGTGTTGGCCGAAAGGTTCCTCGGGTTTGGGATAAGTATGACGTCTTTTCTTCTTTTTAGAGCAATTTGTGGTTTCTGTGGGTACCGATCGTTATTTACATATATATATATATATATATAACAGACAATGAATATCTATTATGTTTCATCATGAGCTGTTCTAAACATTGTATTCTGGCTTTAAATTCAAGTGCAAATAAAGACAAAAACTGTCCAACATTTGGATTTTTTATTATTATGCTGGTTCTAAGCTTTCTGCTCACATGAGCCATCTTCAGAGAGGTTACAGGAAGATTAACATATATATGTTTAGAAAATTATCTACTGCCTTGATACACTATATATATATATATATATATATATAGTCATCCGCAGACAGACGTTTCACTGAATCACAGCTCTTCAGTACGGTTAGACTCTGATTGCTTTTTAACCCAGGATTGAAACCCGACTGAACTGGCATCAGTCAACGATTCTACCTCTGAGCTATGGGTGCTCGGTAGAAGGAGGCAGACTTTTTAGTGTGTATGTTATCATTATACATGCCCAATAGCTGAGAGTGTTCTAATTCATTGCTGAATAAACAATGTGTAGATGCTAGAGTAGCTACTGTTTTTCAAAGTCTACCATTCTTCCAGAGTGCTCAATCACGGTGTGAGAGCATATATATATATATATATATATATATATATATATATATATATATATGTGTGTGTGTGTGTGTGTGTGTATATATATATTGTTAACGATGACTGACAAGGTACACTGATTAATCTTTTATTTAATTTTTCTTTTGTTTGTACAAGTGTTTTCTGTTCTGGGCACATATTGTGTAAAAAAGTAATTACATTGGTCACACTACTACATGCCTATCTAGAGGACTTATATTAGACCTACCTGACTGTAGTGCCATTAAGACTCTTTTAAACGCACACAAAACCTACCAAACTCAATCCAAGACATACTAGTAGAAAATACAAGTATAATAGCTTTATCCACATAAAAAAAAAAAGATTAAAAATAATGGAAGCCCTAATAATAAAAAAAGGAAAAGTCAACACTCAGTAATTTTAACAATAAACACAGCCACAATTCCTATAATTTTAGACACTTATATTAAAAAGAAAATGCACATAGTTCATTAAAATTAAATATATAAAAATTGGCCTTGATAATGGCTGAACAAAAAAACTCGCTTTAAGTGTTTGGATATGCAGAAATTTTGGACAGATTTTACACACTTTGTGTCCAGGTGTTTACACCTAAACAGACAAGCATTTCTACACAAACATATACATGCGCTATTATGCACTTTACCATCCAAAATATTCCTCACACATATTTAAAAAATTATTTATACACAACACATATCTGACCAATAAGAACTAAAACCATAACTTGCGAGTATTCTTTGTCTCTTTTTTCTCTTATTTCTCTCTCAATCTCTGATGAAGATTTAATAAAAATCAAACATGTTAGACCGAGATAAGTTTTCTATCTGTTCTTTCTTTATTTTATCATATATATATATATATATATATATATATATATATATATATATATAAACTTATTTATAAATGGAACTTTGTCTGTGTGTGTGTTCATTACCTATAGACTCCGAAACGGCTGAACTGATTTTCTTGAAAATTTACACAGTTGTACTATAAGCGTCTGCGAGGGTTCTTAGGTTTTGTATCGAGGTACCCCCCGATAAATATCAAAAATCGATAATCAAAAAAATCAGGTTATAGAAGGAGTGGTCTGATTTTAATCAAATTTGATACACTCATAGACAAAAACATAAAAAACGATATTCAGAAATTTCAAGGTTGTATTTCTTACAATAGTGCAGAAAATCGATAAAATATATATATATATATATAAAAGGCAAGATGTTTGTGTGTGTGTCTGTTTATCTGCGTGTATGTCTGTATTTTTCAGCCCTTTTATTTTAGTTTTTGCTTCGGGTTTGGCTCTAAGTAGGTGTGATTGTAGTTCTTAGTCTCAGCCATGATACCATTTACTCAGAGGACTTATTTAGCCTTCAGAATTCAGTTTATGACGAAAAAAACTTATTTGATATCAATACCAGGAAATCAAAATTTGACTTACATTCATTCATTTTTCTTTCAGTCTACGGTTTCGCTTTAACTGGAAACAACTATTGCTTTTTAGTCTTTCATGCCAACATCCAAAGAGTTTGAGCTCCATGACCATGGATTAGTTTTAATGCTTTCATTACACCCTAGCAATGCCAGGCTATACTGCTAGTGTATATATATATATATATATATATATATATATATATATATATATATACAGTAAAAAGTGGGTAAGAACTATTAGATACAGTTAAGAATCCATGTAAATTAGATCTCTATATACACTTTTCAACATAATCTCCTTCCTTCAATATCTGCCTATACTTTTGAAGTGAGGCAGTATTTACATTATTTAAATTGTACAGACTGCAGTCCTTATCTTTATTGCCATATTCGCAATGTTTTAGCCAATGTATGCTTCAACCTTCTAAAGGTGCTTGGAAGTTTAAACTGAACCCTTTATTTCCATCACTGGGTTGTATCATTTTCATTCAAACACACATGGCCCAGTGGATAAAAGCATTGGTTAGATCCAGTAACTTGACCCCAAAGAGTTGTGAGTTCAATACCTAGCTAAAGCAGTGGTGAACATAAAGATTTAGAGAGTTGTTTAAGGGAGATAACTACATGACATCTGGAAGTGGCATGGCAAATGGAACGAGAATGATACACCCTTTACGATCAGAATTGTTGTCGTTGTCCTGCAGCCTTGGCTGAGATAGAACTCACTACACCTCTCCACTATTCCCTGTGCATTTGGAAATCTGGCACAGTTTATAGCAAAATTCATAATCTTGTCAAATAGTTGAATACTTGATGCTTCACCAGGGCTACCAAAGGTGTTTTTATTGTGACAGCAACACTGGATGGGTTGGCTCCAGGACCCATCCTGTTACTTAACCCATACCTGGAGGGAAGTGATGGATTCATACCTTTTCCAAGGGTACCAGTGCTTCAGTGAATGCAGAGTACTCAACTGGAATTCAAACTCGGCTCATCGATTTCTCTTTCCAAGCTGACATCCACTGCACCACAACGCACATCCGTCACTGAATGCTTACAGCACCTGGTCTTCCCAAGCAGTCACCAATCTAAGTACTGACCAGGCTCACGTTGCTTAACTTTGGTGATCGAACGAGAACCGGTGTATTCAACGTGATATGTCATAAAATAGTGTTCAAACTTACAAAAACACCTGACGAAGGCAAAAGTGTGCAATGACTGAAACATCATGAATATAGCAATAATGATGAGAACAACAGTCCGAACAAAGTAAATAATGTAAATTTTCTTCCTTGACATTGCTCTTAACTTGATTCTGTATCAATTTCATCAAACAAACATCACTCAGTGAAAATATCAGATATAAATTCAACTGGCAACTGTCAGGCTATAGACTCATTGATCCTCTCTGATAAACGTGTTCTGAGAAAAGGCAAATTTGTATCATAAAGAAGTATTCGTAAACAAATGAGAAAATTCTTCTCTGGTTTCAATAAAGTTTTCCTGGAAGTTTAATAAAAGCAGCATATGCCTGAGAAAGGCCTAAGGGAAACAGTATGTTGCAGAATGCAGAGGCTGGGTCAGGATGGTTAGCGATTGATCAGAATATCTCATAGGCATGATATTCTGACAGTGATGGATTGCCTTCGTCTATATTTTAAATATAAGACCGAAATGGCAAAAAGTTGATAGAAGACTACAAGAATTTCGAAGCATTAACATGCTCTGGTTGTACGTGAGGGAATGCTAAGCCAATGAGTGGGCATGCATTCCCCTGAATTTATTCCCCTTGCTATCCTCTAGAATTGGTGTGGCCATGTGTGTCTCTCTTGTATAATAGAAGAAATAAGAAAAACAGACCATTTTTTTTTCTTATGAAGGGGTGTTGGAGCTGAAATGCTTGACGACATTAAATGCAACGAGCAGCTGAAAACATTGTGATAAAAACAACAAAGACAAAAAAGAAATCATTATATAATAGTCAGTCAGTTAAGTGCCATACATGAAACACACTTGGGCGATCATGTCTCGAAAAAGACATGACTGACTGGGCAGAAGATTATCCCGCAGTAGGTTGCCATTGCTTTCTGTGGTAGACTGGTTGCCAGCCAAGGCTATAGAACCCAATCTGTCCTGTTATTTAACCCATAACTGGAAGGAAGAGATGGATTAATACCTTTCCCAAGAGTATTTGCGCGTAAGTAAATTCAATGAATTCAACTGGAATTTGAACTCGGCTCTCCGATTTCTCGTTCCGAGCCGATATTTACTGTACTACAATGCACATCCTATATAATAGTAAGAACAACTTAATTTAAAAAGTAGGACAAAAACTGAGTGTTTATATTAAAAAATATCTACTTAATTTTTACTTGATCTCCTTCTTTATACCGAGTATCTCATGGAGTGAACTATTCAGCTAACCACTAAGTAACAAGCCAAATTCTCACTTAAAAAAAATCAGTTATCATTTGGCCGTCATTATTACAAACAGTTAATAGCTGTTCTAAACTGAACAGTAATTAGGGTATTTTATTTGAGTGTATGTCATTAAAAAAGAAAATAAAAACAAAACCTATGTTTATCACAATCACTTGTCTGCCGCACCTTAGGAGCATGTTAAGGTGGTGATCCGTACAAATGAACCTTTTGCTTAAAATCGTTGAGGTGGCTGGTAATTGATAGTTGTGAGTATGAAACTAAGTGATTGTATTTGGATCCTAATAAGAGTTATTGTAATTTATGGCTTGGGATGTTCTTGTTCATGTGTCTGTCAACAATTAGGAAGATAGTGGAACAGAAAAATAAAGTTGCATGTCATTGAAAGGTAAACACAGTAACATCGCACAACACACACACACACACATTATTTCCATCTAAATCATGTTCGGTCTTTAGTAATTTCTTTTACCAATTTCATGTAAATTTTCAACATATAAATCCCTTGTTTTAGGCTCTGTAGAGTGAGAGTGAAACTGGTCGGCTGTGTTTGTTTTTATTCTTCACTTTCCCCTTTTACAATTGTGTAGCAAAATAAACTTAAAACAGCAACAAGTGAGTGAATTGTGGCTCTCCCAGCCGGTATTCCAATCCAGTCGTTCCTTCTTAAGTTCTTTCTCAAAATCTCGCTAACAGACGTTCCAGCCGCCAATTGTGAATGTTGTTCTCCCCTCTGTCCCCTGGGAAAAAATTCCTTGCTTTTAGATATGTACTTACACCCATAATCCTTTTGCGTCTTCCTGTGATCCCATAATGCATTGCATCTTTTAGTGTATAAAAATGCAATGCAAGTCCCCCTCATTCTTTTATGATGTCTGGCTGAGGACGGATTACGGTAGAGCAGTAAGTGCTTTTTCTTTCTCCTTCATTTTAGTTGCAGTAGCTTTACATGCTAATCAAATACAGGCTCTTTTTTGGTGGGGACAAGGCAAGTTGAAAACAGTTGTGCTTGTCCCAGGTTGTATTTCATGTCTGCCACATTTATCCTTTAATTATAGATAATAAAGCTGATCTTATTCTTTTAATGCCATAGTAAAATTTTAAACCCCCCCCACAATAAAATTATGACTCTCTCACCCACACACACATGTTCCTACTGACTTGGCAGACCGGCTGCAACCACTCTCTCACCGGCGTGATGTGGCTTCCCTGTGCCTCTTCTACAAGTACTTTCATGGCTTCTGTTCCAATGAACTTAGAGCACTGGTGCCGCCTCAGCACGAATTTACATGAGATACTAGCTTAGCTACTAGGTCCCACCCTTTTACAGTTAAACAGATAAGATGTAACCGTAAATTCTACTCCAACAGCTTCTTTTCTCGCGCTTCCCACCTGTGGAACTCCCTTCCACAAGTCTGCTTTCCCGACAGCTACAATCTCCAGGTGTTTAAATGTAGGGTCAATAGACACCTCCTATCACACTAACTCCCAATTATTTTCAGAACACTCTCATCTACCCAACCCTCATTCTCGGTATCCCTACCCGCCTATCATCCACCCTCTGACATTTCCTATATTTAATCATCCTTTCACCACTCTATGTAGCCCCCTGCACAGTAGTGGCAGTGACATGCCTTGCTCAGGGTGAAACGCTTATAAAAAAAAAAAAATAGATAAATAACAATTCCATGTCCTTTGTCCATTGATGGTGATCTAAATTTTCTTACTGTTTTTGCTATATTTCTTGATGCTTTTAAGTGTCTATTATTTTCATCTGTGGTGCAGTAGATATAAGCTCGGAATGAGAAATTGGAGAATTTCAGTTGAATTCGGTGCATTCACTTATGCGCAAATACCCTTGGAAAAGGTATTAATCCATTGTTTCTCCCTCCAGCTATGGGTTAAATAGAAAAGATTGGGTTTTACAGCCTTGGTTGCAAAAATCTTCTGCCCAGTCAGTCATGTCTCGAAAGAGACATGATCACTGAAGCATGTATCATGTATAGCACTTACCTGACTGACTGATTAAGATCCAAAGAAGAATCAGCATTATTATTGGTCCTGATCTGGCAACTCGGCTTCACTCACTTAACCCACCACCATGAATTTGCCACTCTGTGCCTTTTTATGAATATTTTCATATTTTCTTTCACCTGTAACCCCTTGCATTTTAGTGGCTTTACTGCCTTGCCTGGGATGATCAGTCAGTTAAGGGCCATATGTGATACACACTTTGGGCGATCATGTCTCAAAAGAGATGTTGACTGACTGGGCAGAAGATTATCCCACAGTAGGTTGCCATTGCTTTCTGTGGTAGACTGTTTGCCAGCCAAGGCTATAGAACCCAACCTGTCCTGTTATTAGACTCATAGCTAGAGGCAGAAGAGATGTATTATATTATTACATAGTAATTAGTGGGGGATCAGTTTATTACTTCATAACAATAGAAAACCGATCCCCATCTTTATTACCAGCAGCAGCCTTAATCATGATTCCAACTATTATGTTCAGTCAGTCAGTTAAGGGCCATATGTGATACACACTTTGGGCAATCATGTCTCGAAAGAGACATAACTGACTGGGCAGAAGATTATCCCACAGTAGGTTGCCATTGCTTTTTGCGGTAGACTGGTTGCTGACCAAGGCTATAGAACCCAGTCTGTTCGATTATTTAACCCATAACTGGAGGGAAGAGATGGATTAATACCTTTCCCAAGAGTATTTGTGCATAAGTAAATGCTAGGAATTCAACTGGAATTCGCACTTGGCTCCCTGTCATTCTGAGTCAATATCCTCAGCACCACAACGCAGATCCCGCCTGGGATGATACTGATAAAAAAAAAAGAAAAAAGTTCTTTTGTTCCCAGAGTAAGGATGAGTGTTCATTTTTGGAACCCTAGAGCTTGAACAGATTTGAGTCCCCTTTGCAAGCAGAACCAATAAACACAAGGATCCAACTGCCAAAATGTAGATTATGAATA
Organism: Ascarosepion bandense; assembly: GCA_037127315.1. Classification (NCBI taxonomy): domain Eukaryota; kingdom Metazoa; phylum Mollusca; class Cephalopoda; order Sepiida; family Sepiidae; genus Ascarosepion; species Ascarosepion bandense. The sequence continues at coordinate 918,847 of JBBBDQ010002319.1, read as the reverse complement.
GATTCTGGTAGGCTAAACAAGCCCATACAGCTGGCGGCCCGAGGGCTGTAAGTACCCAAAAACATTTTGTAATTTCACCAAGTAGAGGGGAATTTCAAAGCTATATGAAGTGGGTATTAAAGCCTATTCTAAAGCCAACATTAACTACTTTGGCCTATTGGCTTAGAATTTTATCTATAAGTTGGCATTAGTTTAATAAACACTTTTTAAAAAGCAAGTCGATTTTGTTGAAAAATTTACTTGTTATAAAAAGTTGCTTCAAAGGTTTCTCTGAGATTGGAATCCATGATGCTTAAGTTTTATTAGTTCCATAGTAGATCCACCATTGTCACAGAGTTTGTTTTTCTCAGCAGTAATTAATCCTTGAATGAAGTCTTTGGTAAATTCTATGTTGTTGTGTTTATGACTTTTAATTGTGAGTAAAAGGTTTTCTTTATGAATCCTGGCATCCAATTTTAGTCCAAAGCTTCCAATTCCATATTGAATAGTTTTTTTTTTGTTTTTTTTTTTTAATCATCTCACCCCAAGCAAGGCATTCCACTGCCACTATTGCGCATGGGGCTACATAGGGGAAGGTAAAGAGAAGGAGTGGTTAGACATAGGGAATGTCAGGAGGAAGGTGACAGATGAGTAAGGATACCAAGAATGAGAGTTGGGCAGATCGGAAGAGTGTTTGATAGAATGGGAGCAGGTTAGTGTGTTAGGAGGTGTCTATTGACCTTACATTTAAACTCCTGGAGATTGTAGCCGTCGGGGAAGCAATCGTGTGGAAGGGAATTCCACAGTCGGGAAGTGCGAGGAAAGAAACTGTTGGAGTAGAAGTTGCGGTTTCATTTTATCGGTTTCACTGTAAAAGGGTGAGATCTAGTTGCTAATCTAGTATCTCGTGCAAATTTGTATTTAGGGGGCACTAGTGATCTAAGTTCATCGGAGCAGAAGCCGTGAAAGTATTTATAGAAGAGACACAGGGAGGCCACGTCGCGCTGGTGGAAGAGAGACTGCAGGCGGTCTGCCAAGTCAGTATCTATCACATTACAGACCCTCCTCTGAACCTTATCGAGAAGCCCGAGGAGAATAGCAGGGGCATCCAACCAGATATGGCAGCAGTATTCAATGCACGGGCGGATGGTAGATTTATATATGTGCATGATAGAATTAGACGGAAAAAACTTCCGGGCCCTACACAGAGAACCGACTTTCATAGCAGCGGATTTAGCAATGGAATTCGATATAGTCATTCCATTTGAGGTCTGCTGAAAGTGTGAGACCAAGGAGGCGTAGTGTTTTACTCTCTGGGAGGCAAGCCTGGTCCATGCTAATGGGAGGTAGGTGAGATTGTCGATGACGGTTAATTGAGAGTAGCTTCGTTTTAGAAGCATTAAAATTTACTAGCCATTTCTTACCCCAGTCCAATATGGATATATAGTTTTATAGACAATAGATTTTCTGTTAGGTCTGGTCATCCGATATATTTTCATTTGCTATTGGTACATAGATTGCTGAATTTGTAATTTGTTGAGATCATTGTTGTTTATATATTTTGCTTATTGTAAATGATCTGTTTCTGATTTCAATGTAATGATTATGGTGTAGTAGAATAGAAGATTTAGCAACAACATATAATCCAGAGTAATTACCATCTTCTACTTAAGGGCACTTAAAATTTGTGGCTCTTAAAATTTGCATGAAGGGAAACACATTGAATAGACTATTTACATTGTTCAAACTGGACTTCTTCAGGAGTCGTCTGTATTTCTGACATGATGTATTGTCATTATTTACACTATTTACATTGTTTGAACTGTTGTCCTCATCATTATTGCCATATTCGCAATGTTTCGGCTCTTACACTCCGGCCTTCTTCAGGTACAGCCTTAGCATGTTAATGTTTCAAAATTCTTGTAGTCCTCTACCAACTTTTGGTCTTATATCCAAAATATAGACAACGGCAATCCATTACTGTCAGAATCAGTTAAGTGCCATACGTGAAACACTCTTTGGGCAAACATGTCTCGAAAGAGACATGACTGACTAGGCAGAAGATTATCCCGCAGTAGGTTGCCATTGCTTTCTGCGGTAGACTGGTTGCCAGCTAAGGCTATAGAACCCAATCTGTCCTGTTATTTAACCCATAACTGGAAGGAAGAGATGGAATAATACCTTTCCCAAGGGTATTTGTGTGTAAGTGAATGCAATGAATTCAACTGGAATTCAAACTCAACTCCCCAATTTCTCATTTTGAGTCGATAGCCACTGCACCACAACGCACACTCTGACCATCCTGACCCAGCCTCTGAATTCTGCAACATACTGTTCCCCTTTGGCCTTTCTCAGGCATCTATTGCTTTTATTAAACTTCTAGGAAAACTTTATTGAAACCAGAGAAGAATTTCCTATTTTTTTAATGAATACTTCTTTATGATACAAATTTGCCTATTCTTTTTCTATTGCACACACTCTCTTTTACTCTCTTGCACACTTGCTTATACTTTCTTACGAAATCTCTCATGCTCTCCAATATATAAACAGGAAAATTCAGCTAAGTATTAGAAAAAGTCCTGTAATAAAATGTATATCAATGAAAAACTTCTGTCTAAACACACACACACACACATGTACGTATGTACTGTGTAATGTTTTTTTTCTGTATATGACATTTCCAAGCTCCAGTGATCCACATCAAGCAATTCATGCAAAAACAATTTCAAGAAAAAAAAAGAATAAAAGATCATAAACGAGATTTATTTTCTTTCGAAAGTTATTGTTTTAATGGATCGTTTCACAGCTGCAGATTTCTAGTTCACTAGTTTCGTTTAAAGTGTTTCTTCTTTCTCATACAAGGTCAGTCGACCTGTTATAGTTGGCTTAAATAGTTTTCTCATTAGCTATAGACCTTTAAATATTTTTATTTCTGCCCATAAAACACACATATGTCGATAAAGAAGATAAAAGATGTTTAAAATGCCTCTTTTCTCAAAAAACATCTTTGATTATCAAACAAGAAAACACTACACCCAGACTGTTGTCCTCATCTTTGTTGTTGGTATCACAATGTTTTGGCTATTGGTCCCTCTGAACTTCTTTAAGCATGTGTTGATCCAGACAACCCTCAATGAAGTTTTTAACTCTTTATTTAATTTAAGAGTAGATTGGTTTCATCTTGTTGTCCATGTCTAGGAATTCCTCATCTGGCTCTTCATTCAGTACTGCACGGTTTCAGCTAACCCAGTTTTTACTGGCCGCCCCAGAGATCGAACTTAGTTATTATGCACCAGTGCTTTAATTCACTCGGCTATTGTTCCAGAATAACTGGAAATGTTACAGGACAGTATTTGATTTCCCATGTGAGCCTCTCGATGTTCTGGCAAATCTAAATGAACTACTTAACCTACCTAACAAGCTTGCATAAATGGTTGGTACAATGGGGATTAGGAGAAATAATGAAAAGTCAAAATATAGTAAGAGCTACAAAAGACTGGGAATTGTGGTGAGCCATGATTCTCCCTGTACTTAAGGAACACTGCACATATAAGACTGACCAGTTAGTAGAGCAATCCATTTACATTTGCTGGTTTTATATGATCAATGATATTAAGGTATGTTGAACTTGGTCAGTATCTAAATGGGTGACCGCTTATGAATACCAGGTGTTGTAAGCTTGGATGTGTGGGTAGTGTAATGTTTAATGGCTCAAAATTGTTTATCTGAGAGCCGTGTTTCAATTTCAATTGGGTTTATGCACACATACTCTTGGGAAAAGTAAGAATCTATCTCTTCTCCCACAAGCTATGGGTTAATTGTAAGACTTGTTTTGCTAAATCTTTTTTTCTCTCCACAAATTCTTACAATCTAAAAATGTTTTCTTCCTTGAAATAACCTGCAATGGGTTGATAAGCAATAGAAAACAAGTCAATAAATCAATCAATCATTTACATACAAAAAAAATAATAAATTGATAAACAAACTGTGTGGACTAATATATATATATATATATATATATATATATATATATATATATGTGTGTGTGTGTGTTTGTGTGTATGTGTGTGTGTGTGCGCATAATGAGACAAAAAATTATTTTATATATTTATATTACAGAGTTATATGGAAATTTACGAAACTGGCATTAGCTGATAGACTTTCCATTCAAATATGAGTATCCAGTAAAAAGTAATAATGTTAAACAAATAAAAATTAAAATATATATATATATATATAATGAATTGTTTGAACATAATTTTTTTTTTATCAATACTCATATTTAAGTAGATATTCTGTTTTTTTTAATTAAACAGTATTATACATTTATATCTACTGGCCTGATTATTTATGATAAATTTTTATTATGAAAATGTGTGTCATTTGGCAGGATTCGAACCTGTGACCCCTATCTACATAGGGGAAGCTACCATTTGATCTGGCAATGTCTTAGATCGCTCGACCACGAATAACCTCCAGTCTAAATGAGGTTTTAATCAAGCCTATATAACACAATTTTCCATCTATCGAATTATATATATATATATATATATATATATATATATATTTTTACTACTTTATTATTAATATATATATATATTTGCGTGTGTGTATGCATGCACAATAAAGTCTATCAGAGAATGAATCTTGTAGTTAAAGAAGTTTTTCTTTATTTTGCACACACACACACACACACACACACACATATATATATATATATATATATATATATATATATAATTGCAATTTTTCTTTCATATACAGTGCGTTATTTTCTTGCTTGCCTATTTAAAAAGTTGGATTGTCTCTTAATCCTTAGAGAAGCCCAAAAAGATTACAAATCTTATCAAATAGGACCACCTGGTAAAAGTTGAGTTGAAACCCTAAAAAGTTGTCATGTGAAGCTATGTAACAATAAGCAAACTACAAAAAATTGGGAGCAGGTGCTATCAGATTTGTTAGCAGGGTTTCTTGCCCTTTTGTTTTTCTCTTTTCCATCCTTTCCTCTCCAAAACCCTGCAGCTGTGGTCAGTTAAAAAAAACCCAGAATAAGTAAGGGTCAGTACGATTTGTTACTTGTCACATGTCTCAGGGGCTTCTCAGTTTTCTTTGAAATTTATTTATTCATAAAAAGAAAAGTTTGAATGACATGTACTTCATAGTCATGCTCAAGTTGCAGGATTTTCATTTTAGCTGGATTTAAATCTCTCCTCTTCTCTGTATTTTCACCTGCACTCTCTTGGCATTAGATAGAATAAAGCACATCTTAAAAGCCTTTCATTTTTCTTTTCTTCTTGTGAACAACAGAAAGAAAATAACTCTAGAAAGTAGATTTTAAGCAACCAATATTGTCCTTTTGTCAATGAATCTGTAAGTAAGCTATATTTGCTTAACAAAATGGGCGCTAAAATCTATTTCTTATTAACACTCCCATTTCCATGGTGCACACAAAGAGCAGAACAGATCAGCTTTCCGATTTCCATTAAAACAGTTGACTGGAATGTTTTCTTGGTAACAAAAACCTCCAAAAATATGGAGTTCTGGGCATGATGGTAAACTGCATCTGGCAGTAAGGTCTCTGATTGGAAGGTTGTGAGGACCATGGAACCACCTCTTAATTGCTGTTGTTCCCAGGTTCACCCTGACCTGGAGTGGTAGCATCTGTTAGGGTCCCAGCTATGGGCAAATAGTTAACCCCCAAATTGGGGTCAAAATACTATGAAAGTATAAAAATACACTTTTATTGAAATATATACATAACAATAAAATTTTATAGAAAAATATATATTTTTGAAAAAAAAATTATTACCAAAATACATTTTTTAAGAAAAAATTATTACCATAACACATTTTTGAAAGGAAAAAAATATTCTCAGCAAAACAATTTTGAATACAAAACGGAAGATATTTTCAGTTTTCTAAAATAAAAAAGAATAAAAAAAAACTTTTCATTAAAAGACAAACTTTTCACGATTATCGAACATGAAAAAAGTACCTTAAAACGTTACCTTTTTGGCATTAAATAACCCAAAGAGGTTGATATGCCATTAAACAAAACTCAAACTCCAAAAATATGAAATCTTTCCAAAATAGAAACCATGATCTGGAACTGGAATGAAAGCAGTGATGACCCCTAACCTGAATTCATCATAAAAATTTAGAATATAGAACAAATAAATTTAAAACATTTTAAATACCTCAGTGTATGGGTTAAGTGTGACAAATTTATTATCAGGGGTAAGGAAATTGGACATAGAATTAGTACTAATATTATCTGGTTAGAAGTGTGACACTGCACAGGCCGGACTGCTGTCCTCAAGCCAGAACCTGGTCAAAACGGCACCAGATGTGATGCCTGAGCCTAGCTGGCCGTCTGTCTAATGTGACGCTCGTTCTCGATGATGGTCTTGATGATCCCAGTTGTGACACTGCCACCCGGTCGCACAGTTGGTCTGGTCGCAGTCACTGGTCGGAACAATCCCGTCCGATGACGTCGCCACAAAAGCTGGACTACAGGATGTCTTTTGCAACAACGGGCCACTGTCCCACATTGTGATTAGATCCCAGAAGTCTCATCGTGCAATTTCAATAGTCGTCCCTTTTAGCCAGTTCAGACACTGGTGTACACTTGTAGGATGGAAAAAATAAACACGGCACCAAAACAAAATTAATAAAATAAATAAATGAAGTCGAACATTAATATTACTACTAATACTACTAATGTAATAAAAAGCAAGTGAAATTAAGATGAAAGAAATCCTAGTCAAAAAGGAATAATGGCTGACAATGCTTCATCTCATAATAATAAAATTCAAGATAATATTACTACTAATACTACTAATGTAATAAAAAGCAAGTGAAATTAAGATAAAAGAAATTCTAGTCAAAAATGAATAATGGCTGACTTCAGTTAATAATAAAAAAAATTAAAGATAATATTACTACTAAAACTATTAGTTAAATGGCAGCAAATTAGGGAGAGTAAAGCAAGATCTGTAGTCACTTTAGCTGATTGTCTTCATGGCTCTAATTGATAATACAGCTGTCACATCATTGGTAACTTCCACAGGAAAAAGGGATGTACATTTTAGTCTCACTTGCAGTTTACACCTTATTTCTGACCCAAACTGCTTGTTGATGCTTGTAAAATGACAGTCAAAGAAATTGTGGCAAAAAGCAAGTGAAATTAAGATGGCAGATATGCTAGAAGTAAAGTTGATCGTAACCGTAAACTTAGTTCCTCGATGTTGAATGTATTAATTTAAAAATTATGTTCTAGAAATCTCAGTTTAAGATTAGAAAAATTCCGTTTACATTTTAAGAAAGTGTGTTTAAGCTAAAATTACTCTGGACATTAAGAATGAGATTAACAGATAATCTTTGGTGGGATTATCATATGCAGTGAAGCTTAAGTAGAAAGAGCTAGAAACTGAGAAAATCCAAAGGAATGATAAATTTAATCGACCCCCGCCCGGAAACCGTAGTATTTGGCATTAGCCAGCTGCCAAAAAGTAACGATGCAAACCAAATTTCTTTTTTCTTTGTTTTGTTACTTTTTTATTTTATTTTGTTTCTTTTTTTTCTTTTTTGCCATTTTATCACTGCTGCCATTTTTAAGAGAAACTGTTGTAAAGCAAATTGACCATCAACTTAATAGAGTGATGACCAAATAATAAAGGAATAATAAATAATAATAATAAAAATATATAATAAAGGGATAATAAATAGTAATAATAAACAAAAATAATAATATAAATAATAATAATAAATAATAATAATAATAATAATAATAATAAAGGGATAATAATAGTAATAATAAATAAAAATAATAATATAAATAATATAAATGATAATATAAATAATAATAATAAATAAAAATAATAATAATAAAAATAATAATAATAAATAAAAATAATAATAAATAAAATAATAATATAAATAATAATAAATAAAAATAATAATAAATAAAATAATAATATAAATAATAATAAATAAAAATAATAATAAATAAAATAATAATATAAATAATAATAAATAAAAATAATAATATAAATAATAATAATAAATAATAATAATAATAATAAAGGGATAATAATAGTAATAATAAATAAAAATAATAATATAAATAATATAAATGATAATATAAATAATAATAATAAATAAAAATAATAATAATAAAAATAATAATAATAAATAAAAATAATAATAAATAAAATAATAATATAAATAATAATAAATAAAAATAATAATAAATAAAATAATAATATAAATAATAATAAATAAAAATAATAATATAAATAATATAAATAATAATAAATAAAAATAATAATATAAATAATATAAATAATAATAATAAATAATAAAGGGTTAATAAATAATAATAATAAATAAAAATAATAATATAAATAATAATAATAATTAATAAAGGGATGATAAATAGATTTTATCATGCTGTATATGGTGCAGTGGATACCAACTCGGAATAAGAAATTGGAAAGCCAAGTTCAAATTCCAGATGACTTTGTTGCATTTACTTACGTGCAAATACCCTTGGGAAAGGGTATGAATCCATCACTTCTCCCTTCAGTCATAGCAGGACTGATTGGGTTCCATATCCTTGGTTGGCAACCAGTCTACTGCAGAAAGTAATAGCAACCTACTGCAGGAAAATCTTCTGCTCAGTCAGTCATGTCTCTTTCAAGACATGATCACCCAAATGTATATCACATGTGGCACTTAACTGATTGACTATATATATATTGGGCATGTTCTCCGATATGAAATAAAAATCTTAAATTCTTTTCATATTATACATGCAAAAAATATCAAAAGGTTCTTATTAAAATAAAAAAATCTTAAAGCTAAATAAGAACTTCTTTAATCAAGGTGTTTAAACTTTGAGTCTGTTTAGTAACTGATTGATACAGTTTTATCCGGAGAGCTTAATTTGAATATTGCTTTGTTATGTAAATACCTAAAAATGTATAATTGTCATAATGCCAAGATTTTGAAATGATAAAAAAATTATGATTAAAATTTTGTCTCCAACTATTGGAGATTTGAACTATATAAAAAAAAAAAAATGGCTCGTACAGTATAATGCCTTGAGATATGGACGTACTGACATATGTGTTTTTTGATATATGAGCTGGAGTTTGGACAATTTTTTTGCCTTGAGATATGAGCTAGTTTCAGTTAAACCTCCACTGGTGGGGCAGTGAGCACCAAGTTTCCAGATTATTTCCACTCGCAGTACAACATGTTCATCTTGCCCTGGAAGGATCTCTGTTGTGCTGTTTTCATTGTTATAATACATTGAGCAGATCAGAAATATTCGCATTAATTTTAATTTCAAGGGGAAAATTGATTTAAGAGATGAATCTTTTGAGCTTGGACTTGTAATGAATTATAATCGTATCCCAAGGAATTGCTGTACTTGAAAATGATTAGACCAATAACCAAAACTCTGATTGTATATATGTATTACTTCAAGCTTTATATTTTGTGGATACTCATATTTGAGTAACACCCTGAGGATATGCAGTGTGGTGCAGTACTTTAAAATGTGAAAAATGGAGAGCCGAGTTCAAATTTCAGTTAAATTTGTTGTTTTCACTTATGTGCATAACCTTGGGAAAGGTATTAATCCGTCTCTACTTCCTCCAGCTGTGGGTTAAATAGCAGGACAGATTGGGTTCTATAGCCTTGGCTGGCAACCAGTCTACTCTAGAAAGTAATGGCAAACTACTACAGGAAAACATTCTGCCCAGACAGTCATCTCTCTTTCAAGACATGATCACCCAGGCATGTATTATGTTTACCAGTCTGTATACTTGTAGAAACTTAGAGAAAATGTGCCCTCCAGTAAGGAAAAATGTAAGAAAATATATGAAATATACAGTGTAGACATAGGGATTAACACTGCATGCTGATTGTCAGTATCATACTTCAATGCAGTTTTCATAATTTAGACTTATTCTGAAAATTATATATATCTATTATATTTTTAATTAAAAAACAGAATATCTACTTAAATACGAGTATCGATAAAAAATAATGTTCAAACAATTCATTTCAAATTGTCAGTTGTTTTTAACCAAGTCTTGTTAAGAATTTGTTAATTTCCGTAACATGTTTACATGTAGTACTTTGTAAACATGTTACGGAAATTAATGAATTTTAACGAAACTTGGTTACAATCAACCGACAATTTGTAATGAATTATTTTGAACATTACTCGTATTTAGTTAGATATTCTGTTTTTAATTAAACAGTATTTTATATTTATATCTACCGGCCTGATTATTTTTACGATAAATTTTATTACGAAAATGTGTGCTATTCAGCAGGATTCGAACCTGCGACCCCTATTTACATAAAATATAAAATACTGTTTAATTAAAAACAGAATATCTACTTAAATACAAGTATTGGTAAAAATAATGTTCAAAATAATTCATTACATATAGTACTTTATATATTTCAATAATAATTTTATATGTATGTTTTAATATTTCTACTATATATTACTTATGATAGTACTTATGATATTGTAATAATTTTAATACATAGATATTTACTATTTCATAGATATTATTTCATTGAAAAATTCTGTTAACAATTTTATTCATTTATAAAAATAGTTTGCTTAATACTTGCATAGATTATTTTGTTAGAATTTTAAACGGAAATGTATTTCATTTTATCATTCATTCGCATAATAACTTTAACGACTCATAAACACATTCATACAAGATTCTCTCATTTGATTTTTAACAAAGAAAGTCATACATTATTTTGCTAGAATTTTGAGCGGAAATGTATTTTGTTTTGTCATTCACACACATCCTAACATTCAGTCAGCAAAGTGCCATTCGTGATACACGCTTGGGCAATCATTTCTTGAAAGAGACATGACTGACTGAGCAGAAGAATTATCCCGCAGTAGATTCCCATTGCTTTCTGCGGTAGACTGATTGCCAGCCAAGGCTATAGAACCCAATCTGTTCTTTTATTTGATTCATAGCTGAGGGTAGAAGAGATAGATTATATTACATTATTATATTAAGTATAATTAGTGGGGAGTCAGTTTATTGCTTCCCAACAATAGAAAACTGGTCCCCGTTTTATGGCCAGTAGAAGTTTTAATTATGTTTCCAACTATTATATATATAGTCAGTCAGTTAAGTGCCATATGTGATACGCACTTGATCAGAAGAATTATCCCGCAGCAGGTTGCCATTGCTTTCTATGGTAGACTGGTTTCCAGCCAAGGCTATAGAATCTAATCTGTTTTGTTATTTAACTCAGAACTGGAGGGAAGAGATGGATTAATACCTTTCCCAAGAAGGGGATTTGTGCATAAGTGGATGCAAGGAATTCTACTAGAATTCGAACTCGGCCCCTCAATTTGTCATTCTGAGTCGATATCTGTTGCACCGCAATGCACATTCTAACATTATCGACATATAAACACACTTAATTCTTTTATAATTTAACTACACTTAATACATGCATTATTTTCGCATGCATATAATTTCATTTAAAATATCCATCCATTGCTTTATTACATGTGACACATATCTGACCAATGAAATCAAACCTCAATCAACATACTGTCTCTGTGGATTTAAAAAAAAACTTTTTTTTTAATTTTTAAATTCGTCTTTAAAAAAGAAATAATCTCTGAGGAAGTTTGTTAAAGTGAATCATGCTAGATTAAAGTCACTTTTTTCTTACCTGTTCTTTACTTATTCTATTCATCTTGTCAGATTTTGAAATCCAACTCCTATATATATATATATATATATATATATATATATATATATATAAATGAAAATGACAGCCTGTGAAGACTGAGGGGATAATCCAAAAGATTTTATTTAATTATTTCCTTTCAATATATATATATATCTATATATAGGAGAGAATGGAAAACTCTGAAGACAGAAAGGATAATCCCAAAGATTTTATCTAATTAATATAAATTATCAATTAGATAGAAATAGAATTTAATGGATATTATCCAGAACAAATATATTGAAAACAAAACTCAACACATAATTATTTCCTTTCAATATATATATATATATATATATATAGGAGAGAATGGAAAACTCTGAAGACAGAAAGGATAATCCCAAAGATTTTATCTAATTAATATAAATTATCAATTAGATAGAAATAGAATTTAATGGATATTATCCAGAACAAATATATTGAAAACAAAACTCAACACATAATTATTTCCTTTCAATATATATATATATATATATATCTATATATAGGAGAGAATGGAAAACTCTGAAGACAGAAAGGATAATCCCAAAGATTTTATCTAATTAATAGAAATTATCAATTAGAAAGAAATAGATAGCACAATAGATATTATCCAGAGTTGAGTTCTCTCTCTCTCTCTCTCTCTCTCTCTCTCTCTCTCTCTCTCTGAGAGGGTGCTGAAAGTTCTTAGCCTTACCAGTAAGAGCTTTTCCATGCTAAATTGTAATGTTTGGCCAGACATGCGGGCTTAGCTGTGAGCTTTTCAATAACTGTTTTGTGTGTATTTATATATATCTGTTTATATCTGCAATTCTACATGAATAAATGCACACAAGTATACATTTTTGAATAAATATTTATTTGAAATGCTAAACTGGTCCTATTTTGTGAAGTGGCCTGGGTTTGGAACTTTTCAGCCCTCTCTTTATTTAAAGATTGGTCAGGAAATATTTAAGAAAATAATAGATCTAAACTTATTTATAAATGGAACTTTGTCTCTGTGTGTCTGTTACCTATGGCTGAACCGATTTTCTTGAAAATTTACACAGTTGTACTATAAGCGTCTGCGAGTGTTCTTAGCTTGGTTTTGTGTCGAGGTACCCTCGATAAATATCAAAAATCGATAATTGAAAAAATCGGGTTATAGAAGGAGTGGTCCGATTTTAATCAAATTTGATACACTCATAGACAAAGACATAAGAAACGATATTCAGAAGTTTCAAGGTTGCAGTTCTTACAATAGTGCAGAAAATTGATAATATATATATAAAAAGCAAGATGTTTGTGTGCGTGTCTGTTTATCTGCCTGTATGTTTGTATTTTTTCAGCCCTTTTATTTTAGTTTTTGCTTTGAGTTTGGCTCTAAGTAGGTATAATTGTAGTTCTTAGTCTCAGCCATGATACCATTTACTCAGATGACTTATTTAGCCTTCAAAATTAAGTTTATGATGAAAAAAACTTATTTGATATAGATACCAGGAAATCAAAATTTGACTTACATCCATTCCTTTTTCTTTCAGTCTACAGTTTCATTTTAACTGGAAAGAACTATTGCTTTTTAGTCTTTCGTGCTAAAGAGTCTGAGCTCCAGGACCATGGATCAGTTTTAAAGCTTTCATTACACCTGAGCAACGCCAGGCTATACTGCTAGTTTAATATAAAGCAGTTAGTAGATTAATGTGAATTATATGTTTAATGTATAATGATAACTCTGATGCTTTTATGTGCCAAACTTGAAAATTAACAAACTCTCTTTAAAACAGTGAGAAATATGCAAAAAATCAGTAGAAAAATTGGAAAATTTGCCCTTTTTTTTTCCGGCAAAATCTTGGAGTTTCAAAATGTCAGTTTTTCCCTTGACACAACTATTATTTTAACTACCTTCACTCATCAACAATGTTTGTTTTGAAAAGTTATTAGATTTGAAATAAGATCTACACATATAATGAAAGTGAATTCATACATTTTCATTGTTCTTGAGAATTTACTAAAAATATTAAACCCTATTTATTTATTACATAATTTATTTGCAAGAATAATTTTATATTTACAACTATATAAAAGCTAATACAACTAAAACTAAGCAATGCAATATTTATCATTTACCAATTTTTAAAAAATGTGAAAACAATTTTTATTTATAAATTTATAACATTTATAAAATTAAAATATGTGAATCAACTATAAGGAAGTCCTTTTTCACTGTTTTATAAAGTTCAAATCGGTTGGCAATTAGCCAATCAATTTTCCAACAATTCTAATTGTTATGTCGCCAAGTATAAATGAATAACTCAACAACAGAATCAGAATATAAGTTATATTCCGCGGAAAGACGGTTAGTATGTACAGAAGTGATTAGTAATATTTACAATAGAAAGATACAAGAGTCCAATCCGTCGTAAGACGTGTGTATACGTGATTACTTCCAGTACGCCACCGGAAGTGTGACTAACTCTTCACTGACTCGCACTGACTCTTCAGTAACTCATTAGAGACTCTCAAGTGACTCTCTACGACTCTCCTGTAGAGAATCCACCATTGCTATATATAGCAATGGGAACAGTCCATATGTAGTCAAATAGGAGCGGCGCCCTAACACTAATAAAAAAATTATGTTTATTATTTTTATTGTCGACTCTTAAGAACGAGTGAAATGTATAAATTTACTTTAATGTTTAGGTTTATTAGAATTCTAATCATCACTTTTTATCACATTGCCAATGATTGAAAGTAAAATAATGGTGGTGTCAGTGGAAAGACTATCTTTTTTGACACTTTGTGTTTTTACAGGCACAAAGGTCCATGTTTGCCAAAAGATCAATTCAAGAGATAATCATAAGAAATAGAAGTGAATATGGATCAGAGAACAGATGCTGGATGAGAAATATCATTAAAAATATGATTAAGTGACAAGAATGTAGGTGGGTAGAACATTTTACCGGAAGAAAGGATAAAAGGTGGAGCAAAAGATGGGTAGAACACTTTACCAGAAGAAAGGATAAAAGACGAGTTGAATGCAGTAAGAAGAAAAGAAAAAACAAATGTAGCAAAAAGTTGGTTGAGTGTTGCCAAATAGTTAACACACTCAAGAGAAAACTGAATGCAGAGATAAATTTGCTGGTAAGTCTAGGTAACGGATAGCACAGTGGCTGTTATCACAGAAGCAGTTAGGAAAGGCTTTTGTCCGACAATAGTGATTTTCTAAGTGAAGCATAGATGTAGCACAAGTTTAAATGTGTGGAGCACCCAGTGTGGGCTGAAGTCACTTTTCAGTCATAATTGATCTAGCAAGACAAGCTTGTTAACCACTGCACCATGTTGAAGTGGCTCCTTTTGTCCAACAATAGACTTGTAATTGATTTTAGATATGGAAAACCATCTTTGTGAATAATGAAAAAAAAAATCGTTGATTCTTTTGTCCTCTTTCTTCAGCACCATTCCAATCAATGTCTTCTTTCATAAAATCTGTTATTACCAATTCTTTTTTTTCTTTACTCTTTCTTTTATCTCTTCTATCTTATCTTCCTTTTCACATTCTCGGTTGCTGCTGCAGCTGCACGATCAGCCTTTACGTGATACCTCACCGTTTACTTAGGAAGACCAGCAGGCTATATAGCATCATCATCATTCTATTAATAATGATGCCGATAAAAAAAAAAACTAATAAATGAATAAAAAAAAAAAGAAATGACCCTTCCAGTCGATTCAGTCGATGAAGACTGGCAGCCATGTAACTTTTGAATCAGTGGGTGAACAGAAAGGGGAAATTGTTAATAAAAACTAAAATCTTAATATCTAAATACTGTATTTACTTGTGTACAAGTTGAATTGCAGATGTGCAATATAAACAAGGAAACCATCCAGAAGAGTTGCAAGAGATTTCAGTCATCTGGAAGCCATGGTTGAAGGCAATAGCGATTTTATTGAATAGATTTACTCTTTAATATTTCAAGATATTTTTGTGTAATTTCAGTAAATATATGTTAATATGAAATGTCAGTGTTTTTTTCATTTTTGTGCAATTTGGATGACGATTTATCCATTGCACCTTGTGTGTGTGTGTGTGTGTGTGTGTGTGTGTATATATATATATATATATATATATATATATATATATGTGTTATGGAAATTAACGAAATTTAACAAAACTTGGTTATAAGCAACCGACAATTTGTAATTAATTATTTTGAACATTATTTTTACTGATACTAAAATTAAATTAAAAACAGAATATCTACTTAAATACGAGTATCGGTAAAAATAATGTTCAAAATAATTCATTACATATATATATATATATATATAGTTAAAAGGCAATATTTGATTTTTAAACTATAATATAGTCCCCGATGATGAACAATGACGTTTGTAAGTACTAGGACAACTTTTGGACAATTTTTATACAAATATAATTTGAAAATAAATAGTCTACTCAGAAAATCTGAAAAAATTTAAAAGAAAATATATAAGACAATATATTGTCTATCGTTTAACACAACTTGTTTAAAAGAAAAGATGCTGCCAAAATATACGTACTTATATATATATATATATATATATATATATATGTATTAATCCCTACTCTGATCA
>JBBBDQ010002319.1:805000-897500 GCA_037127315.1 Ascarosepion bandense | reverse complement strand
ATCCAAGGTAATAATCGAAAATCCTTTATAAAATATGACTCTGTTAAATTAAATAAATGAATTTAACATTGAGTTCTCTTGAGTTCGTCTCTTTTTGAATTTACCCGGATTACATACCAAGTGTACTATGTTATATATATATATATATATATATATATATATATATATTGCCATTAAGAATGAAAGAAGAAATCATGTATTCACCAAAATTGTAATCTTTTTCAAATTTAAAATGAATCTCTATTCTGATTTGTTAAATTGAACACACATAAATTTTTCTGTCTTCCTACATCCATAAATGACAAATGTATTGTTTCTTCAAATGAAAATCATTTTCACAACAATGAACTAACATTGCCTGATGACGAGGTAAAAATCTCAAAACATAAAAATTTCTGTCACAATGTGAACTATATTAATTTTAAATAAAAAAACAAATCTAATTATATGTAGTCATTCGCAGACAGATTTGTTTTGCTGTATCACAGCTCATCAGTATGGTTAGACATCTGATTTCTTTTTACCCAGGATTGAAACCCGACTGAATTGACGTCAGTTGGCGATTCTACCTCTAAGCTATGGGTGCTTGGTAGAAGGAGGCCGACTTTTAGCGTTTGATATATCATTTATTCATATGCCAGTTGTGAGAGTGTTCTAATTCATAACTGAATTTAATTGTATATACATACATATATATATATATATATATATATATCTATTGAACAGGTGAAGAGGCTCATCCCTTGTTTCCTGTTTAGGATGCGGTTTCCGGCTTTCTCTTTTCCGTTCTTTTTACTCTTACGTAGCCCCTGCGCATCAGTGGTGTTATCGCCTTGCTTGGGGTGATATGATTAAAAAAAAAATATATATATATATATATATATATATATATATATATAATTAAATTTGTTTTTCTTTTATTTAAAATTAATATAGTTTACATTGTGACATGGGAATTTCATCCTTAATAAATCTCTAAAGAAGCTTCTTATGAGTAAAACGTGTTAGATTAAAGACATTTTTTTTTCTATTTGCTCTTTATTTATTCAGTTCATCTTGTTGGATTCTGATCCGTATATTCAACTCATATATATATTTATATATATAGTAACCCATCTATCAAAAATGACTCCACCTGGAAATACTAAGACTTACGTTCTATCAATTTTATTTTTTTTACTTGAAGAAGTTAATTCCTGCTTTGTATAAAATATAGAATCACCTGCATCACCTGACATTGGGACTTGGTGTGAAATAGTCTGACATGTCCATTTTTGTCAACATATTTGTTCTTTTTTAATGTTTACATTGGTAAAAGGAAATGATTAGTTAATATTTTTTGTGGGGGTGGGGTTGCAGATGTTTCTTTCAGATAACTTATTCCCTTTAGGAAAGTCAAATAACGGGACTTAAATGTAACAAAAACAATGAGACCTGCAAGTGAAGAACTCTTGGAATGCCAATTTATTGCAACAAAATATGATTTCATATTCTTTGCTAACTATTTGCATTTTTCTGTTTCTTTAGGTTCTCCCATTTGATGATAATCTTTGCGTTATGGAACCCTGCGTCAACTTTGAAGTATGCATGACACGACTGCGGTTTGGCAGTGCTGCACCTTTTATTAAATCAAGGTCGATGCTTTTCCGACCAATTCACCCTATCAATTCGTATCAGTGCTTATGTCCGCCTGGATTCACAGGTATTATTTTTTCCCATCTTTTTTATTTTTATTTTATTTTTATATTTTATTTTCTATCTTTTTTATTTTATTTTTATTCAATTTCTCATTTTTTTACTTATTTTTTTATTTTTATTCCATTTCTCATCTTTTTATTTATTTTTTTATTTTTATTCCATTTCTCATCTTTTTATTTATTTTTTTATTTTTATTCCATTTCTCATCTTTTTATTTATTTTTTTATTTTTATTCCATTTCTCATCTTTTTATTTATTTTTTTATTTTTATTCCATTTCTCATCTTTTTATTTATTTTTTTATTTTTATTCCATTTCTCATCTTTTTATTTATTTTTTTATTTTTATTCCATTTCTCATCTTTTTATTTATTTTTTTATTTTTATTCCATTTCTCATCTTTTTATTTATTTTTTATTTTTATTCCATTTCTCATCTTTTTATTTATTTTTTTATTTTTATTCCATTTCTCATCTTTTTATTTATTTTTTTATTTTTATTCCATTTCTCATCTTTTTATTTATTTTTTTATTTTTATTCCATTTCTCATCTTTTTATTTATTTTTTTTATTTTTATTCCATTTCTCATCTTTTTATTTATTTTTTTATTTTTATTCCATTTCTCATCTTTTTATTTATTTTTTTATTTTTATTCAATTTCTTATCTTTTTATTTATTTTTTATTTTTATTTCAATTTCTTATCTTTTTATTTATTTTTTATTTTTATTTCATTTTTATTTCTTTTTATTTTTTTATTTTTTTATTTTTATTTCATTTCCCATCTTTTTTTACTTTTACTTTTATTTTATTTCATTTATTTTCTTTTTCTTTTTTTTTCATTCTTATGTTTATTTTATTTACCATCTTTTATGATTTGTTTCTTGAATTTATTTTGTAATTTTAAAGTTCCTCGGTCATTTTAACATGATATATTATCATGGATGTGCGTTGTGATGCAATGGATATTGGCTCGGAATGAGAAATCAGAGAGCCAAGTTTGAAAAGTCAAAAGAGACATGATTGCCCAAGTGTATATCACATATGGTACTTAACAGACTGAATGATATTATTGCACTTTTAAAAAACTGAAACTAATTTCTTTATTCTTCTTGTTTGAATCACAATTATTTCAATCTACTATGCAGCCAGCCATTTTTGTATTTGAATTCCTTTGACAGGCTTTTGGTGCTATTCTACAGGAATTTCTCTGAAATGATTCATTTTCTTTTTTTTTTTTCTTCTCTTGTTTGTATCTCAGTGTTTCTTCTACTTTACCTTCTGATCTTTAATTCTGAATTTCTGAGACATTCTGCTTTTATTGTTTATAATATTTATATGTACACTCTTTTCTAACAGCGCCAGGTTATGGGCATGATGGTAAACTGAATCAGGCAACAAGGTTTCTGATTGGGAGGTTGTGAGGGGCATGGAATCACCTCTTAATTGCTGTTGTTCTCAGGTCCACCCTAACCCAGAGTGGTAGCACCTGTTTAGGGTCCCAGCTATGGGCAAATAGCTAACCCCTAAAATGGGGTCAAAACACTATGAAAGTATGTAAATATACTTTTATGGAAATATATACATAAAAATAAACTTTTATAGAAAAGTATACATTTTTGAAGGAAAATATTACCTACAATACATTTTTGAAGAAAAATTATTACCATAACACATTTTTAATACAAAACTAGAAAACATTTTCAATTTCCTAAAATAAAAAAGAATAAAAAAATTGTTCATTAAAATCTGACTAAATCAACCTTCTTACTGTAACTGAAAATTAAAATAATACCTTAAAACCCCCATCTTTTTAGCATTAAATAACCCACAGAAGTTGATATGCCATTAAACAAAACTTAAACTCAGATCTGTTTACATAAAATAGACTTTTGTGGAAATATATACATAAAAATAGACTTTTATAGATAAATATACATTTTTGAAGGAAAAAAAGAAAAATTATTGCCATAATGAATTATGCAGGGTCTATAGGGAATTTTTGCCTGAGCTTAAGAGCTTGGATTTCCCCACAATAAACATCAGCCTTGTTCTACATCCAACCCCAGTGGAGAGACTGGTAAATACCCAAAATTGAAATAGCTAGTAAATAAAATTTTCACGTGTAATTATACTTTTAATAAATCATCCCTGTGGTAAACAACTTTTGTCTCACCATGTGTGTGTGTGTGTGTATATATATATATATATATATATATATATTTGCTGAAGAACTATGGAAACCAGAGAAGATTCTGCATATAGAAAATATTCTAATTTCCATTATTGATAATATTTACATACAAATTGTTATTTTCATCTTTGTTGTTGTTAACATGTTTCGGATGTTGTGTCTTCCAGCCTTCATCAAGCGTATATCAATCTGAGTAACCTTTAGGGATTTCTGAACCAAAACCTTTATTTAATCTATGGGACTAGACTGTTCTGATGCCCCTGCCCATGTCTAGAGACATCTTGTCTAATTTTTATTTTGTCAGTTTGTGATTGCTTTGTTTTCCCTGAGCCCAAGTACACACTGCATGGCCTAGGGATTGAACTCCTAGTTATGTCACCAAATTCACAACATTTTAATCCAATAGTCAAATGTCCCAATTAAATGATAACTTTTTTCTTTTATCCAATACAAGAGCCACTCAAGGTAGAGAATTAATAAAAGATGTTGTAAAAGGACATAGCAAGAGATGAATATTATGAGGATATGTGAGATAGTTAACAGTTGAGCATCAACATGAAAAGGTTAAGATTGTAGTGGTCAGGGAAGCATCCTCTTGGGTGCTTATTTCATAATGCAGCAGTTCTAGAAAAGAAACTGGAACTTTGTCAGTAGAATATAAAAAAGAATGAGAATGACTAGATTCAGTGTCTGTGGACTGATAGGTTTTAGCTGTGAAAGTATCGACTGGTGGAACCAAGGATTTCATTTCACCCAGACATCTGCCACGGCAATAATGAAAGAATTATTTTCACGCACATCCCGCCTGTGGAATTCCCTTTGATTTAATTGCTTTCCCGACAACTATAATCTCCAAAAATTTAAATGTAAAGTCAATAGTCATCTCCTATCTCACTAACCTGCATTCTTTCTCTCATGCTCTTTTCTCGGTCCACTCCACTCTCATCAGTATTCTCATTCTTCTCCTACCCTCTTCCTGACATCCCCTATAACCTGTCACTCTTTCTCATAACTTTCTACCTATGTAACCCCCTGCAAAACAGTGGCAGTAAAATGTCTTGCTTAGGGCGATATGATTACAATTCTTCCTTTTTTTCTTTCTTTCTCTTCTTTCTTTCTTTCTTTCTCTTCTTTCTTTCTTTCTTTCTTTTTCTCTCTTTCTTTATCCTCTCTCTCATGTTCCTTTCTCCGTCCACACCACTCTCATCAGTATTCTCATTCTTCTCCTACCCTCTTCCTGACATCCCCTATAACCTGTCACTCTTTCTCATAACTTTCCTCGTATGTAATCCCTTGCAAAACAGTGGCAGTAAAATGCCTTGCTTAGAGCAATATGATTATAAAAAAAAAAAAAATCGGGAGAAGCTTGCTACTTCTTGATTTCACAGGCGAACCTTTTCACAAGTAATAGAACAAAATGTTTTTTATGTTAAGTTAAAGGATCTAATTGGTTGGCAAATGGTTTAAATCTTAAAAATAAAAATGAATTTTATTTGTAACTAAACTCGTTTTTTCTTATCCCTCTCTTTTGCAGGAATGACTTTAGATCTTCTTTGTGATACGGAAGTCAACCTCTGCTATTCAAGCCCTTGTCATTCAAACAGTACATGTGTCCAACAAGAAGGTGGATATGTTTGTCTCTGTCCAGAGGGATTTACAGGTAAGAAGGAAAAAGTATTTGTATTAATACCTAAGTATTTATTATGCTATCTAAAACAGACATTATTAGCTAGCCTGTATTAATTGGAGCAGATAGACTAAACTAAACTATCGCCCGGTTCACACTCCACCCACATCTATTGAACAGGTGAAGAGGCTCATCCCTTGTTTCCTGTTTAGGGTGCGGTTTCCGGTTTACTCTTTTCCAATCTTTTCACTCTTTTCTTTTTTTCTTTTTTTTTTCAATTGGAGTAGATAGACTAAACTATTGCCTGGTTCACACTCCACCCACGTCTATTGAACAGGTGAAGAGGCTCATCCCTTGTTTCCTGTTTAGGGTGCGGTTTCCGGTTTACTCTTTTCCAATCTTTTCACTCTTTTCTTTTTTTCTTTTTTTTTTCAATTGGAGTAGATAGACTAAACTATTGCCTGGTTCACACTCCACCCACGTCTATTGAACAGGTGAAGAGGCTCATCCATTGTTTCCTGTTTAGGATGTGGTTTCCGGCTTTCTCTTTTGCACTCTTTTTACCCTTACATAGCCCCCTGCGCATCAGTGGCGTTATCGCCTTGCTTGGGGTGATATGATTAAAAAAAAAAAATTTAGCCACACACAATATCATAGAATACATAATCGAGCTGAAAGGTGCTGTTAGATCATAGATAACTGAGGAAATTATTTTAATGACTAATAA
The DNA here is from genome assembly GCA_037127315.1 of Ascarosepion bandense. Lineage (NCBI taxonomy): Eukaryota > Metazoa > Mollusca > Cephalopoda > Sepiida > Sepiidae > Ascarosepion > Ascarosepion bandense. The sequence goes on along the minus strand of JBBBDQ010002319.1, from coordinate 891,258 downwards.
TAATATTATTAATGACTAATAATAATAATATTAATGACTAATAATAATATGAGAGTTGAGTAGTTAAACTATCAAGTAGGGCTCAAAATAAATAATGCCATCAATTTACATGAATATAACTGACTTTAACATTGTTTTGTTGAAAATTTTTTTGGTGCAGGTGAATGGTAGAAATGTTTGCGAATTAAGTTAAGGAAGGGTTAACCAATGTTAGTTTGGACATTATGACTGAAGGGTGGGTTAAACCAAATAATGTTACATTTATCTGATTTCTGCTTATTTCTGCCTACATTGTTTTTAACCGAGTGTTCTAAACCAGTGTTGAGTTTACTTTTTTCGAAAGCATTAATGTATTTAATTTTAGAATTGTCAAAAATTTCCTTGTTTCTAGAGTTGGTACTTAAATGAAATTTAATGGATTGGTGTAGGTTGTTGGTGATTCTCTGGGAGTGATTTGATTCCCTGTTGATGTATGTGTGGTTGTGAGTTCTTAGTGTATGGTTTGTACAGGCCATTGCTCAGGTCGAAGGTAACATCTAAGAAATTTACAACTTAAGTGTTAGTTATGGTGGTAATGTTAAGATCGGGGTCGTTGAAAAATTATATTAGATCTTTTCTGAGTTCATCTGGTTTTTGTGTATTAGTTTTGCGTAGAATTATTAATATGTTGTCTCAGTAAAGTTCGGTGTTACATAAGATATGCCTAAGATTTCAGAGTAAAAAGTGTCCTACCAAATTTCAGGCCTCTGCAGAATCATACACCCCCATGGAGATGCCGATATGATGAGCTGAACAAGCACTGTGCAGGACAGAAAACCATGTATCCTCCTATTTGACTGTTGAGCAAATGCTCATTCAACTCATCATTTATGCATGTTGGAAGCTATTTATCTTAAGATTTATCAGCTGAGCCTGTGCAGACAGAAAGAGCATTTTATTCGCTCCTTACAATTCTTGGAGGGTCTGTTACTGTTATTTTTCTATTTTATCAAATTTGTGGAGCTGTGTATTTACACCCCACCTTACAGCAATAGTTACTAAAAATAACAAACGCAGTTCGCAAATTTGCAATGCAGTTCTATGACGTCACAATGTGTGATAGCGCGAAATGACAACAGAACCGTTACCTAGCGGAGTTTTATGTCAACACAAAATAAAATCATCGGTGATGGTGGATGTTATTGTATTATCGTCTAAATAACTTCTCTGAAGATGGCTCATGTGAGCCAAAAGCTTAGAACCAAATTAATAAAAATTATCCAAATGTTGGAGAATTTTTGTCTTTATTTTCAACTGAAATTAAAGCCAAAATATGATGTTTAGAACGACTCATGATTAAACATAATAGACATTCATTGTCTCTTATATTTAACAGTATATGTTTAGAATATATATATATATATATATATATATATATATGTGTGTATTAAATGTATATGAAAAATATAAAAGTTTTTTACATACCTACATACACATATATATTTTTTTAAATTTTCATATATATAAATTTGTCACCGATCAACATTGGAAATTTTTGTATTAATCTAATATGATAGAATACACAATTTAGTTCAAAGTTTATTGGGGATCATAGAAACCTAGAAAGTGTAAGTACAGAAGCAACATGTTAACTCCCCCGCCACCAAGAGAAAAACATCCCCATGCTCACAGGTTTGTCTTTGTTGTGCGAACCAAGTGCACACATTTTCTTTTTTGAGACTTCTACACATATACAAGTAGCGACAACATATGCAAATTCTCTGAATGAACTAATGATTGATATATCAAGAACATAAAACTCATCAGCGCTCTTTTGATAAAAGACATTTTTGTTCACTTACTGACAATATGGGTTGGCAAAAAAAGTGAGTTGCAAGCAGGACAATTACTCCGAGGGAGAACTTGTCAGAGGACTTTTACTAAGGCAGAGGGTTTTGAGTACACACTGTTTTGTATGTTTGGAGTTATGACAGATAACAAATTTGACTTAAAACTTCCACCAGAGTTTGACACAGGCTGTCCTTGTTATCAAATAGATTAAAAAGTGCTGACTTAGTGTGCAACGCCATAGTTCTGAAATTTATTAGTCTTGTCTTATAAATCAGTATTTGGAAGTTCAAATTTAACTGAGGAAATGATAGATACTCATTTTACTGATTCACGAAGAGATATATAGACTCAGAGAAAGACAGACAAGGATTTCGGTAGACTGAAAAAAAATGTAAAAAAAAAGTAGTAAAAAGAAAAGTACTGGCCTACTGTCATTGTGTTCTTCTGTATGACAGTGTATGCTGGATGAATTCCTCACAGGTGGGAAAGATGATCAAAGTGACAGAAATATGCTTCTATAGACAGATACTGGTGATGCCACGGACAAATCCTGTGAGCAATGAGGAAATCTTGAAGTAAATGGAAACTAAAAGGACACTTAGACGTAAAATCAGAAAATGACAGTTGAAATCTCTGGGACATAATGAGGAAAGAGAACTTGGAAAATTTGGCACTCACTCATAAAACCAATCCTTCAATTAGGCATAAAATGTTCAAAATTAAGCAAAAATTAGGCAAAAACAAAAAAAAAAAAATGGCTTACTTTTAACAATATTCAAGACACAAATTGGAGTAGATAGATCTATCTATCACCCGGTTCACACTCCACCCACATCTATTGAACAGGTAAAGAGGCTCATCCCTTGTTCCCTGTTTAGGATGTGGTTTCCGGCTTTCTCTTTACCAATCTTCTCACTTTTTTTTGTTTTTTTTTTCAATTGGAGTAGATAGACTAAACTATCGCCTGGTTCACACTCCACCCTCGTCTATTGAACAGGTTAAGAGGCTCATCCCTTGTTCCCTGTTTAGCATGTGGTTTCCGGCTTTCTCTTTTCCAATCTTTTCACTATTATGTAGCCCTCTGCACATCAGTGGCGTTACCACCTTGCTCGGGGTGATACAATTAAAAAAAAAACAAAAAAAACATGATTCCATCCTAAAACACACATTAGTTTTGCCAGTGAGTTAAAAAAAAAATCTTTTTTTACCTTTTTGGCCAGAGGATGAGTAGGCATGGGAGGGTCAATTAAATAGCCAGTGTTACCTATACACCAAAGTAACTAAAATAAAATACAGCCGGTATGTTGGTTTAGCATATTTTAAAAGGTACTTCAAAAGTTGCAGGTAGCAAAATACTAAATTTACTTGGGTTTTAACGTCATCCAACAGTATGAGTAACACTAGTCTAACAAAAAGCAATACACTGTACCTCCCCAGTCTCACTCTTACAGCCGACCTCAAGCAGAACGACTACATCACATCAATAGCTACAGCTACTTACTAGGAAAATAGGGTCACTGTGTCGGGTCAAGAAGTTTTTTTTATCAGAATTCATCTTGCACATATATAAATCTACCATTTGTCCATGCATCGAATATTGTTGCTATATCTGGTCGGGTGCTTCTGCTATTCATCTTGGAATTCTTGACAAAATTCAAAGAAGGATCTGAAGTGTCGATTTGGCAGCTCGGCTTCAGCTATATTATCACTGTCGGGATATGGCTTCCCTTTGTCTTTTTTTATTAATATTTTCACTGCTTCTTTTTATTTTTTATTTTTTTAATAATTTCACCCCAAGCAAGGCATTCCACTATAGCACAGGGGGTTATATAGTGGAAGGTGGTGAGAGAGTGATTGGATATAGGAAATGTCAGAAGGAGGGTGGTAAATGAGTAAGGAGGTACATAGGAAGAGTGTTTGAGAGAATGGGTGCGAGTCAGTGTGTTAGGAGGTGTCTATTGACCTTACATTTAAACTCCTGGAGATTGTAGCTGTTTGGGAAGCAAGTATGTGGAAGGGAATTCCACAGGCGGGAAGTGAGAGAAAAGAAGCTGTTGGAGTAGAAATTGCGGTTGCATTTTCCCTGGTGCCCTCTCTGCACAAATTTACTCATGCTACTAGACTGGTAACAAGGTTCCACTCTTATACAGTGGTAACAGTTAAATGAAACTCTCTTCTACTCTAACAGTTTTTCTCGCACTTCGTGCCTTTGGAAGTTCTTTCCGTACATTTGCTTCCCTGATAACTACAATCTCCGACAGTTTAAGTGCAATGTTAATTGCCTTCTTTTATCCTCTTGATTCCCATTTTTTCTCTTACGCTTTCCCTGACCCCCACCATATCTTGTTGTTCTTTCTTTTTGCTCTTCTCTCTTGTAACTCCTTGCACACCAGTGGCAGTAACACCTTGCTTGGGGCGAACTGATTCAAAAAAAGAAACCCTAATCTAACTAACTTGTTTCCAAATAAATTTATCAGTTTTAAACATGAAGAGCTCAGTATTTGAAAAGAAGGTCTCGTCAAATGAAAAGTGTTATTTTCTTTTTGTTCTTTTTGCTAATGTTCAGCCTATACAAGGCCTAAGAACCATTCAAGCTAAAGGGTTACTGAAGGTGTTTGTTGCATCACTAGCAAGAGTAAGGCATGCAGTTTATGTGTGATATATAATGGTTAACATTAGGCTTGAAAAAGGTAAGATTGTTATGGTTGAGAAAGTACCCTCTTGGGATTCTGTTCTACAAAAAAACAGTTCTTGGGAAGAAGCTATCCAAGCAAAATTTACATCTTACTTCATAATTCGTTGCATTCACTTACGCACAAATACCTTTGGGAAAGGTATTAATCTGTCTCTTCTCCCTATGCTATAGGTTAAATAGCAAGAATTTAAAGGGAATAAGAGTGGTTTGTCTCAATGTATGGGGTATGGCGGGTCTTATCTTGAATGTTTAAAGTTGCAGTAACTAGGAAATGAATCCTGTTAGAGTGACATTTTGTTTGTGGTGAAAGGAAGAAATTTAATTGTCATAGTTCATATAGTTCAAAGGATCAGTGTATATCAACTCCGAACGAGAAATCAGGAGAGCTGAGTTTGAATTCCAGTTGAATATGTTGCATTCACTTACATGCAAATACTCTTGGAAAAGATATCAATCCTGCTCTTCTCCCTCCAGCTATGGGTTAAACAGTATAACAGGTTTAGTTCTATAGTCTTAGTTATCAACTAGTCTATTGCAGAAAGTAATGTCAGCCTACTGCAGGAAAATCTTCTGCCCAGTCAGCCATGTCTCTTTTGAGACATGATCACCCAAGTGTGTATCACGTATGGCTCTTAACTGACTGAGTTCATGTTAAATTCTACTGGGATTTACCAGCCAGACATCTAAAAGAGAAGCTCAAGCTTTCTGGCCCTCAAGCCAGTGCTTTAGTGTTTGAGCTGTATCCATAGACATCAGAAGATCTATAAGAATAATAAGATAGAATCTTACTTGCTAATACCTAATGCCTTATCACTGAACCACACCTACCAACATTAGACAAGAGAAGGGTTACTAGAGGGTAGAAACATTTATCAAAAGTTAGTGACATTTTAGATAAAGTTAAAAAGGAAGCATATATCAGAGGGAGGGTAAATTAATCAATTAGGAAGTTACAACACGATAAGAACAACCTGATTCCCTGACTAAGAATAGTATTTGGCTCTCAGATTCTGACCCTAAAATGACCAGAATCTCCAACTGCTATTTATCGTTTATCAGATTCAGACCTCGAAATGGGAAAAAAATTCCAAACTACCATTTATTGGTATTCAGATTCAAACCCCAAAATTGCAAGAATCTCTAAACAGCTATTTAACACTTTTCAGATTCAGATGCCAATATGACAAGGATCTCTGAATTACCATTTATTGTGACTCATATTCAGACCTCAAAACAAAGCTTCTTTAAACTGCCATTTATTAGTTATCTTATTCTGATCCCAAAATGGGGAAAAGAATCTACAAACTAATATTTATTGTAACTCGGATTCAAACCCAAAAATGGCAAGAATCTCCAAAGTTTCATTTTTTGCTTCAAAATTCTGACCTCAAAATCTGGAAGAAATCTACAAACTACCATTTATCATGATTCAGATTCAAATCCCAAAATGGCAAAAATCTTTAGACTGCCATTTATCACTTGCTAGCAGGATAGCCCGGCGTTGCTCGGGTGTAATGAAAGCTTTAAAACTAATCCATGGTCCTGGAGATCAGACTCTTTGGACGTTGGCATGAAAGACTAAAAAGATGTTTCCAGTTAAAGCAAAACCATAGACGGAAAGAAAAATGAATGGATGTAAGTCACATTTTGATTTCCTGGTATCGATATCAAATTTTCTGCACTATTGTAAGAACTGCAACCTTGAAACTTCTGAATATCGTTTCTTATGTCTTTGTCTATGAGTGTATCAAATTTGATTAAAATCAGACCACTCCTTCTATAACCCGATTTTTTCGATTATCGATTTTCGATATTTATCAGGGGTATCTCGACACAAAACCTACATAAGAACACTCGCAGATGCTTATAGTACAACTATGTAAATTTTCAAGAAAATCAGTTCATCTGTTTCGGAGTCTATAGGTAACGGACACACACAGACACACACACAAAGTTCCATTTATAAATAAGTGTAGATAAATTCTGATCCCAAAATTTTAAATTGTAGTTAAATTTGATTGGTTTCACTATAAAAGAGTGGGACTTAGTTGCTAGTCTAGTAGCTCGGCTAAATTCATGCAGAGTGGGGACCAGAGAGCTAAGCTCATTGGAGCAGAAGCCGTGAAAGTATTTGTAGAAGAGACAGAGGGAAGCCATATTACATCGGTGAGAAAATGACTGGAGTTCAACTACCAGGTCTGGGTCAACTGCAGATTCTCTGTTGAATTTTGTCAAGAACCTCAAGATGAATAGCAAGGGCACCCGACCAGATGTGACAGCAGTATTCAATGCACGGGCGAATGATACATTTATATATGTGCAAGATGGATTCAGACAAAAAACTTCCTGGCTCTCCACAGTGAATCAACCTTTCTTGCAACAGATTTAGTTATGGATTCAATTCACTTGAGGTCAGCTGATAGGTAGGATGAGGAGTTACAGTGTTTTGCTTTCAGAGAGACTAGCCTAATCCATGCTGATGGTGGGTAAGAGCGGTTGTCTATGGTGGTTAAATTATATATATATATATATATATATGTGTGTGTGTGTGTCCTCTACAATCATATGGTTGTTTCGACATTGGGTTTTCAATGTCTCTTCAGGAGGAATGAAGAAGAATGGAAATCTTCGCTGTCTATATTTGGTTCCTTGTTAGTGTGAGGTTGGTTGGGGTTATTGATAATAAAGGGAATATGTCTTCTGTGTTGACCGTTAGAATTTTGAAGGACATAGCAAAGTTAAATGGTTGATTTATGACATTAGCTGTTGGGATGTACGTTTTTATTGCTTGGGTATATCTTTTGGTTAGAATTTCGAAGACTTGTGTGCTTAGTTAGAAGGTTGATTACTTGGTCAGTTGTGCGTGTGTGTGCATGCGGGGTGGGGGGGTTGTGATTAGGGAACCCCTCCTGTTTGCTGACCTTAAGAATTTGATTAATAAGTGTCTGTTGTTACTAGACAGATTTTATGTATTCTCTTTTATATCTAGTGACTAGATTATATTACTTTGGGTTTCCTTAGATGGATGTGGTAGGGGTGGGATGTCTATTCTCTATGGAGTATTTTTGTGTATTTCAGCATGGTTTTTTTTTTTTTAAATATAATATAATTGATTAATCTGAAATTGTATATTTAATCTTGATTTTGAATGTAGGAAATTGATTTTCTTGAGTTTGGGGGCCATTTTTTTTCTTTTTAATTTTGATTTTTCCAGTACAGAATATTTTTGTATTTAAGTAAAGTTTTAGCGGATCTAATTCAGAATATTAAGCCTTGCTTTAGAATTTAGTAATTTGATCTTTTCTATAGAAAGGCTGTATGTATATTATATATCGAGCACTGTTTTAAATTAACGTTTTGGATGTTGGAAAAAATTCTTTCTTCGTTCTGTACTCACTCGGATATATATATATATATATATATATATATATATATATATATTTTAATTCAGATACTTCAATCCAAGCGAAAAAAGCAGGTAAATTCCAAAAACCCGATCCTAATTAATATTAAAAATTTTATTTTAATATTAAAAAATGATACAGGAAGAGAGCTCCATGTAATAAAATATTACAGAGGAAATATAAATTAAAAAAGGATTAATTCAATGATGTTGATGACCATTTCGATGTGAAAATCCCCACGGGGGATAACACATCACCTCAGCAACAGAAAAATCCTTTCAGATGGTCATTCAACATCATTGAATTAATCCTTTTTTAATTTATATATATATATATATATATATATATATATATATATATATATATATACACAATTTTGTGCTGAAGAACTATAGAGACCAGAGAAGATGTTGCTTAAAGAAAACTGTCTTTATCACTATGTTTCAGCTGTTGTACCATCTGTTTTTCATCAGGTGTACAATGACAAAGATGATGATAATAGTTCCCTTGTAAATAATGTTAACTCTTCTTCCCAGTAATTCAGACAGACCCCTATTTTGATGGCAAAAGTGTTCTGTTTTTTAGTTCCACTAGTCCAGACCTTTACCACTAGGACACACAATTTCTTGATATTTTAATTGTAAGGAGGAAGTTCCACTCAGTTTTTTCTCAAGAACTGCTACTTTATGGAATGAACTCCTATGTGGATGCTTCCCTGAATTCTACAATCTTAACCTTAAGTCAAGAATAAATTGTTATAATTTCTTTTTACCTTCATTATCTTCACTTCTTATCAGTTCCTCTTTCATTCATGTCACAGATCATTCAGTTACCCTCTACCTTAAGTGGCTTTTGAGCCATGTATTGGGTGAACTTTAGTTTACACAAACAAAACCAGAATGACTTTCATTTTGTTTCTGATACATTTGCATGTATAATTGCCTTTTTTACTTTTTTTATTGGTTCAGCTTATGGCAACATGATATTAAATCACTGGTTTCTATGACTACTGAAGTTAAACAACATTGATCCTAAATCGGTGACTGTTTGGAAATAAACTTGGATGTGTGGCTCATGTAATGAATAATAGCTCAAAATTGCTCACTGCAGAGCTGAGTTCTAGATCTTGTTGGGTTTCTTATATTCACTTTTGTGCAAATATCCTTGGAAAAGATATAAATCCATCTTGCCTCCCCTCAGCTATAGATTAATCAGTAAGACTTGTATCACTAAAACCATTATTATCTTATTATCTTATTAAAAATTGTTAAATAAACCATAGAAATGTTGATGTGCTGTTAAGCAAAAACACCCAGCCATTTACTTATCTTTCTTTTTGTCTTTGTGCATTTGTGTTGCAAAATGATAGTTTCTTTTGCAACTGATACATAAAGAGAGCAGGCAATCATGCAGGCAAATGCATAATTTTTTTTTTGACTATTAAGAATCTGTTTATTTTGTGAGATTATGTTAGTGTACCATTTGGTCAAAATTCAGTCCTTTGGCGTGATCTTCCAGGTCTAACTTTTATTTTATAATAAAATGAATAATGAGTAAATGTATATACCACTAAATGTGTGTGTGCGTGTGAGTGTTGATAACACGTACATACTCAAACAAGAAAATAATAAACAGAAACTAAAAATCCTCGAAGCAATCTACATTAAACAATTTAAATCTGGTTTGAATACAATCAATTTTGATATTTCCAATAACGTACTCAAATGCCTGTAAATCAGATCAGGGACCACAACGCCACTATTTTGTCACTGTCTTCGGCCATTCGCCACGGTAGGGATAGACTTATATTTTCAATTTAATTCTCTTTATTGTTAATAGTTTAAATGTGCTATGTTTACTGTGTGTTAATATTTACTCTTTGATAATGGCTTATGTGAGCCGAAAGCTTAGACCCGATAAAAAAATCAACAATTACTGTGATTTTTTGTTGTCTTTCAACGATATCACCATCAAGTATATCAGACGGTATGAACGGATCCTACACAAAATTAATAGACAGAACTTGTCTATATTATTCAATGAAACCTGCATTAATATATATATATATATATATATATATATATATATATATATAGTCATCCGCAGACAGATCTGTTTCACTATATCACAGCTCATCAGTATGGTTAGACTCCGATTGCTTTTAACCCAGGATTGAAACCCGACCGAATTGGCATCAGTCGGCGATTCTACCTCTGGGTTATGGGCGATCGGTAGAAGAAGGCAAACATTTTTGCATGTATATTATCATCATACACGCACAATAACCAGAGTGTTCTAATTCAGTAGTGAATGAACGATGCGTAGATGCCAGAGCAGCTACTGTTTTTCAAAGTCTACCATTCTTCCAGAGTGCTCAATCAGTGTGTGAGAGCGTAAATAGTCATCTGCAGACAGATCTGTTTCACTGTATCACAGCTCATCGGTACGGTTAGACTTCAACTGCTTTTTAACCCAGGATTAAAACCTGACCAAATTGGTGTCAGTCGGCGATTCTACCTCTACATATATATGCATGCAGGTTTCTTTAAAAATGACTGCAGAGTGTTTTGGTTAATTTTTTATATAATTTTTCAGGTGATCTTATAATATTTTTCTTTTCAGACCATAAATTATATAAAAATTGTTCAAATCTTTTATTTTTCTGAGTGTTTTCGGCTATACTTTTATTTATTATCAAGAATGAATTTTATTTTACTTTTAACTGAATATGCGTAGTGTTTATGTAAGTGTGTAGAGTCATGTGTATGTTTTATATTCCGAACACGGTAAGCATATTGTTGCCGTGTTTTTAGTTGATATTATTAAGTGTTGGATTTTATTTTTGATTAAAAATGCTTTCTTTATTTTTAACCTTTTTTTACATGAGGAGGGATTCTATTATATTTGTATTATTGATGAGTAGGTTATGGATAAAGTTTGGTTGGTCTCCATGTCTATTTAAATGAGACCTTATAGAGTTATGGACAGAGAGATGTAACACGAGTATTCATAGTTGATATTATTAAGTATTGGCTTTTTCTTTTTTATTAATAATGCTTCCATTATTTTTAGACATTTTTTTTTTTTAAGAGGAGGATGATGCGATTATATTTGTATTATTGATGAGTAGGTTATGGAGAAAGTTTGGTTGGTCTCCATGTCTATTTAAATGAGACCTTATAGAGTTATGGACAGGGAGATGTAACACGAGTCTTCATAGTTGATATTATTAAGTATTGGCTTTTTCTTTTTTATTAATAATGCTTCTCTTATTTTTAGACATTTTTTTTTTTTAAGAGGAGGATGATGCTATTATATTTGTATTATTGATGAGTAGGTTATGGAGAAAGTTTGGTTGGTCTCCATGTTTATTTAAATGAGATTGAATTGAACTATGGTCAGAAAAATGTTACATGAATTGTACTGTATCTGATGTAATTATTTACTGTTACTGGACATAGTGTCTCCCAGCAGCTCCCTTCTTGACTCAGGGCTGCACTACCTCCTCAATGCACTTGATGTAGGTTTCTGTACTGAGTCTGAGGCACTCACCAGCAAATTTGAGAATTCTTTTCTTATTAGAGTGATCAGAGTGAGTTTTCCAAGTTGACGTAGCTTTTTAATCATCATTAGACTCATCCAACTCTTTCCAAATCCTCTAAAACATTGACACCCAAAATACTCTGAAAGGTTTGTATTGGAGTTCCCTGTGTGAATGTCAAGCAGTACAGCATGCCATTTCCAAATTTCTGTTGAAGTGAATTTTGTCATGGTGCTTTTTTTCTCACAAATGGTGCCCAACTGACCTTACTATATTGTGCAATAGACGAAATCAGAAACAACGAACGTGTGAAATTAGAAAAATAAATTGACAGCAATTTACCCATTGTGCCCTATATATATGTATATATATATATATATATATATATGGTAGACTTTGAAAAAGCAGTAGCTACTCTAGCATCTACGCATCATCCATTCAGTAATGAATTAGAACACTCTAACTATTGGCATATGTTTACATGGTATATCACATGCTAAAATCTTCCTTCTTCTACCGAGCACCCATAGCTCAGAGGTAGAATCGCTGAATGATGCCAATTTGGTCAGGTTTCAATTCTGGGTAAAAGCAATCAAATGTCTAACCATACTGATGAGCTATGATACAGTGAAACAGATCTATCTGCAGATGACTATATATACACACACATACACACAAATTATCCCATGTGATGTAGGATAATATATTTATTAATATATATGTAATATCTTTGTTTATACTACATTGAGCACTGTTTTATTAACATTTGAATAATGTTTTCACACATATGTGCACTCCCAGGTGTATATTTATTAATTCACATAGCTATATATATATATATATATGTGTGTGTGTGTGTGTGCTTAAATAATGAATCATTGGTAATTTTTCCCTAAGCTGACATTTCTGATGATTAAAAAAGAAATAAAACGAGTGACTTTTTAAATAAGCTGGGAAAATATATTCATAAATGTTGACATGAACAAAGAATTAAAAAGGAACGATACAGAATAAATATTAACGGCTTATTTAAAAAGTCACTCATTTTCTTTTCTTTTAGAAGGGAAAAGATTGTTAATTATTTTTTAGCAGGGATCGTTCAAATTTTGAGCAAATGAACAAAATGGCTGTCTGTTTTTTCAAAGCTTGAATGGCGTTTGAGAAAACATCACTGATTGGTTAATAAATGTAAATGTAGAAATTTGAATTTGAAGCTTGTGTGATCCTACGTTGTACAGAATTAAGATATTAGTTATACTCTTTAAATCTATGGAATTTACTACAATTTTTAGCAAGGTTCTACCCACGCGCGTACACACACACATATAGAATTAATATATAAAATAAAGGTTTTTCACTTCACTGATAGTATTGTACATGGGTGGCAATATGATCATGTTCAATAGTTGAAACTTACACTAATAATAAATATATATTTTGTTCCACTCATAGTAAAAATCTCTCTCTCTCTCTCTCTCTTTATATATATATATAAGATTATATCTGTTCGTGTGTTCATATCTCTCTCTCTCTCTCTCTCTCTATATATATATATATATATGATTATATCTGTGTGTTCATATCTCACTGTCTCTCTCTCTCTCTCTCTATATATATATATATATATCTGTTTGTGTGTTCATATCTCACTCTCTCTCTCTCTCTCTCTATATATATATATATATATATATACAGGATTATATCTGTTTGTGTAACTATTTTTTCCTATCTCCGCTTTTTCTTTTTTCCCCCCTCATTTCCCCCACCCATTTCCCTTTCTCTCCATTTCTGTTCCTGTGACACGTTTTTGATTTCTTTACACACATGTAATCTTTAAATGTCCTTTCAAAAATCGAGCTTGAGTTCATTTCACCATCTCTCTGTTTCCTCTCCCTTTTTCCTACCCTCTGTAACAACGTCTGGACACCTCTCTTATAACATAATCTACTCTCACTTTTTAACTCCCCTCTTCTTATTTTTTTCTTTTTCATTCTTTTTAAGTGAACTTCCTGTGTATGAATTTTCCCTTAATAAGCAGTCTTTGAAGAAGCAAGTTTACTTTGCAGAAATACGACACTCGAAGTTTCATCTGAAAAAAAAAAAATATATATATATATATATATATATATATATATATGAAAGAACGGAAATTATGACTAAATAAATACAACCATGGATAAAAACGCTATAATTCGTTTTAATTTAAAAATTGCGCATTCAAAAATTCCCTGCCACGTGAGCGTTCAAATAAAACATCGTTACAAGAGCATTCTTAAAAAGAAAAATGGTAAACAGTAAAATCAGTTATTAAAAATCGCCACTCATGGTAAAAACCTGGGCTGTGTAATAACTCGTTTAAAAATGGAAAATATTCAAAAGTTTTACAATATAATTGTATTGAACACTTTTTAATGCAGATGTGCACTGGTCTAACCCTATTATGACTAAAAACTAAGTATTAAACAATTATATATATATATATATATATATATATATATATATATATATATATATGATTTGATACTACAAACTCTAACAATCACCTTAAATAGAACTGTTGTAAACATCTTAATACTAAAAAAAAAAAAGGGAGGAAAATATCTTAAGAACTTTTTGGACAACATTTCATCAGAGGAAAAGTTGCTGGAGAAGCAATTTTTTTTCCATCATCGAAACACTGTGCTGATTGCAGACACGGAAAGGAAACTACAAGACCTCCTACAGAAGGTAGCGGTGGAGAGTGACAAAAAAGGACTACAAATAAACTTTAAGAAAACTGAATTCATGGTCATCAGCAAAAGGTGCAACCCAAAATGTCAAATACAGGTGGGGGATACCAGAATCAAGCAAGTACAAAAATTTAAATACCTAGGAAGTGTTATAACAGGAGATGGAAAGTGCGACACAGAGATCCGAAGGCGAATTGGCATGGCAAAGGACGCGTTCCAGAAGCTGAGTAAAGTACTAACACACAGGAAAATTTCACTAGAAACAAAGAAAAGAGTGCTGGATTGTTATGTGATGCCCATTCTTCAATACGGCAGTGAGTGCTGGACAATATCATTGAAAATGAGGACAAAACTTGAAGTAGCAGAAATGTGGTTCTACAAAAGGATGCTGCTGATATCGTGGACTGAGCATGCAAGCAACGATGAGGTGTTGGAAAGAATGGCAACAAAAAGGAAATTAATACTGAGCATCAGGAAGAGACAACTGAAGTTCCTGGGACATGCAATAAGGAAGGAGAGCCTGGAGAACCTGATACTGACTGGCCAGATGGAAGGAAAGGGAGGCAGAGGAAGGCAGCGGATAACATATTTGCAGGGCCTGGTCAGGTGGATGACGAAACAGGGGTTGCCAGGAGTAACAAGAGCAAACATGCTAAGAGCCACAAGGGATAGGGAGACATGGAGAACCATAATCGCCTATGTCCTGAAGGGACAGGGCACAGAGAAGAAGAAGAATAGAAACAATGAAATACATTTTAAGGGGAGTAAATGGGAGAACAAGACTGGCACACAATTAAAATATGAAATCATCTTAATCAAAAATATAAAATCAATGAATATAAGAAATAAATTTAAAATATGAAATCAAGGATAGAAAATCAATTCAATTTATAAAATTAAAAATTAATAAAATTGATAAACAAACCTGAAAAAGCACCAGAAACAGAGAGAAAAACCAAAAACGTTCTCTCAAAAGAAAAGAATGAACAAATGTCTCAAAAATCGATAATCGAAAAAATCGGGTTATAGAAGGAGTGGTCTGATTTTAATCAAATTTGATACACTCATAGACAAAGACATAAGAAACGATATTCAGAAGTTTCAAGGTTGCAGTTCTTACAATAGTGCAGAAAATCGATGATATATATATATATATATATAAAAAGCAAGAGGTTTGTGTGTGTATCTGTTTATCTGCCTGTATGCCTGTATTTTTTTTAGCCCTTTTATTTTAGTTTTTGCTTCGGTTTTGGCTCTAAGTAGGTATAATTGTAGTTCTTAGTCTCAGTCATGATACCATTTACTCAGAGGACTTATTTTGCCTTCAAAATTCAGTTTATGATGAAAAAAAACTTATTTGATATGGATACCAGGAAATGAAAATTTGACTTACATCCATTCATTTTTCTTTCAGTCTATAGTTTCGCTTTAACTGGAAACAACTATTGCTTTATAGTCTTTCGTGCCAACGTCCAAAGAGCCTGAGCTCCAGAACCATGGATTTGTTTTAAAGCTTTCATTACACCCGAGCAATGCCAGGCTATACTGCTAGTAAGAAATCAATTTAAAATATGAAATCAATTGATAGAAAATCAATTCAATTTATAAAATTAATAAACAAACCTGAAAAAGCACCAGAAACAGAGAGAAAAACCAAAAATGTTCGCTCAAAAGAAGAGAATGAGCAAATGTCTCTTTTTGCTGGCAAAGATTTTGTTTTTGCAGTTTGATGATCATGAGTGCTTCCACATTTTTAAGCAAGTAACTTTTATCAATATTGACAAGAACAAGCAGGATTATCAATCACATGTTGGCTAATAGCAGAATCCAAAGCAGATATATATTTTATGTGTATATAATTTTTAAAAATCTCCACATTGAATCTAATATTGAATTATATTTTCTTAATTATTATATAATAATATATATATAGTGTATCGAGGCAGCAAATAATTTTCTAAACATATACTGTTAAATATAAGAGACAATGAATGTCTACTATGTTTAATCATGAGCTGTTCTAAATGTCGTATTTTGGCTTTAACTTCAGTTGAAAATAAAGACAAAAATTCTCCAACATTTGGATAATTTTTTATTAATTTGGTTCTAAGGTTTTGGCTCAGATGAGCCATCTTCAGAGAGGTCACCAAGACAGTTATTAAGATGGCTCATGTGAGTCGAAAGCTTAGAACCAAATTAATAAAAAATTATCCAAATGTTGGAGAATTTTTGTCTTTATTTTCAGCTGAAATTAAAGCCAAAATACGACGTTTAGAACGGCTCATGATTAAACATAATAGACATTCATTGTCTCTTATATTTAACAGTATATGTTTAGAAAATTATTTGCTGCCTCGATACACTATGTATATATATATATATATATTGTTGTCATCCGCAGACAGATCTGTTTCGCTGTATCACAGCTCATTGGTACGGTTATATATATATATATATATATATATATATATATATATATTAGTTACCTCCACTGAATCACTGAAAAACAACATAGTATGAATAAAAACGGCCTCAAACTTAATAAAAACATACTTTTTCCATCAAAATGTTTATACTATTATTAAGAGAAAGAATCAAAATATTTTTAATTATTTCTTAAATTTTTTTAATCCCTTCTAACACATTTGAATTTTTAGTAAAAATCTTGTTTTGATTTTGGTTAGCGGATAACCAAATCGTTATGACAGTTTAAATTAGAAAACTATTACATAACTCAGTTTTTTTCCCTGTCAAAAACACATTAATTTGGAAATTTTACAAAAATCAAATAATTGTCAAATTTTAATGAAACTTTCAGGATTTATCCACAAATGAATGAAATTAATTTTAAAATTATTATATTTGAAACATCTTGGTAAAAATATATATATTTTTTTTTACATCTGTTACCCACCCCCACTCCACGTAAATTTATGCAATTTTAAATTTTGATGCAAAAATTGGTTTGATTAGTTAAACACAGGACTCATTGGGAAATGTAAAACATCTATTAGTTTTTTGAAAATTTTGCCTTTATTTCCAAAAATAGACTCCCAATAATAAAATAAAAAAGACAATACATCTATGACATCATTTAATTAGATAAGCTTTTAATTGCTTGAATAAACAGTATAAATTAAGGACATTATAGTCTGAAGAAAATTTTTTTTAATTAATAATGAAATTTTAAAAGAATTATTAAGCAAAGATTATATTTATTAATCAAAAATTAAAAAGTTTAATACAAATCAACTGTGCCTTCCTATTTTTAAAATAATTAATTTTCTTTTGTGTATTTGAAGATGTTTTTGTATGGTAATTTCTATATGTAAATTAAAAGGTCATGTGTTTCAGGGTTTCTTTGCCTTACAGGATAAAAATCTGTACAATTAAGCCACTTGTGATTGCTATACACTTAACTCGCATCTGTCAACACGTACAGTGGAAAGGTTAGAAAGTTAAATTCTGTGTTTAAGAAATAGTTTTATTCTAAATTTCATGCTATAAATAAGTAATACTTGTGCAAATCAGATCAATTTAACATTAAATTTGCTTATTTTCGAAAAATAATGTGTCAAAGGTCTGTATTTTATTTTTGCAAGATTTTTAAAATCAAGAATTAACTTTTGTTTGCAAATGTGTCAATCACTTAAAAGTGGCTGAAAAATTGAAAGATTAAAAAGAAAAAACTGAAAAATTTTAAATTCCAATCAATATAATTTCTGTTTGAAATACACCAGAGTATTTTGCTTACTGGAAATAGTAAATTTAATCATTTAGCTTTCAAGTAAAACTAAAATAAAAGTTTCAAGAAAACTTTCATTTTTAAAAATTCAATTTGAAAATTAGATATTGAAAATGAGTGGAGGTACCTTGTATATGAAAATTCCTTTCTTTAACCATTTGATTATAAAATATATAATTTCTGAAAAATAAAAAAAAAACATCAGAATTTTAAATATGGGATCAGGCCAATTATTAACAAGAAGTCACCTCCTAACTTTATTTTCTTCTTCATTACCATTCTATCCAAATATATTTCTAATTTCAGGCAAACACTGTGAGGTAGACATGAGCACAATCTATGAGGACAAGATGTGTCCCCACAAGTTGTGTCGACCACCATCAATCTGCAAACCAATTCCTACTGGCGGTTTTTACTGCAGTGGTTGCCCGAGCACCGACCATCATAACAAATTCTGTGAGTTAACCACCCGCCAGTTCTTTAAAGGATCTTACCTGACATTCCCATCATTGAAGAGGCGACACCGTTTTGTCATTTCTCTCAAGTAAGTACTTTGTTTCTTCTTTCTTGTTTTTTTTATAATTATTTCACCCCAAGCAAGGCAGAAATGCCACTGGTGTACAGGGGGTTACAATGAGAGAAATAAAATATTTACTGGGGATGTTGAAGAAAAGATAAAAAATGCATAGGAATCAAATAGATAAAAGATGTTGCATTTAAACTTTTAGAGATTGTAGCTATCAGGGAAGTAAGCAAATGGAAGTGAGAGAAAAGAAACTGTTAGAGTAGAAGAGGCGGTTACATTGAACTATTTTGATGGTAAAAGTTCTCAGTTTGTTTCACTGTTATTATATCAAGAGAGCTTCAATTTTAAACAAATTTGCAAGAATGACTAATGATGTCAAACTGTTTGAAAATAATGTTGAAACAAACAAGATTTCCATCACCACCATATTGACTTAAAAGGATAGGGGCAGACACCTATCATTCCTGGGTATGATGATAAACTACATCCAGCAGCAAGGCTTTTGACCGAGAGATTGGAAGTTTTTGAAGAGCATGGAACTTCTTCTTAATTGTTGCTGTTCCCAGGTCCACTCTGATCTGGAGTGATAGCATCTGCTAGGATCCCAGCTATGGGTAAATAGTTACCCCCCCCCCAAAAAAAAAACAAAGACAGAAAAAAACATTATGTAAGTATAAAAATACATTTTATCTTTAAGACACCAGCAATACTTCTTTATTGTGACGCTTGTTCTCGTCGACTTTACCTGTGGCAACCCTCAGGTCTAATCCTGGTCATAATGGCACCAAATATGTAACACTTTTGCCTGGCTGTAACACCCGGGGGGGGGGCTGTTCCGGAGACGATTACGGAAGCTACCGGTTGTGATGATCTCGTCACAGAAGCTGGTCCTCAAGACGTCTATTACAACAACGGACCCACTGCCCACACTGTGATTTGATCTCAGAAAGTCACCTTGTGCAAACTCGGCAGCCATATTTCTACCAGATTCAGGCTGGACACTCGTGTACACTTGTGGTTAAAAAAAAGAAACACAGCACCAAAAAAAAATAAATGAATAAGGTCAAAGATGCCTGGAGAGTTACGAAGAAAGTCTTTTTAAGAAAAAAAAATTATTAGTTACAGGAACAGATAATACAGCTGTTGAAATGCTAGTTTACAACGGAGAGAGAGAGCAGCTCACATGACGTAATGTTTTAACTGTCTTCCCATTTTTTCAATCACATGATTCCCAGATTTTTGATTTCAGTATATGTTCCCAGGAATAATTGTTGAGGATCTAACCATACCTGACCTCATCAAGTAGATCCTGACATTTTGTTATGGCTACTTCCATATTACAAAATTTAACTGGCCCGAAACAATTCGTTTCGAACATAAAAAAAGAAGAAAAATTATATTTTTTTCTTTTTTCTCAATTGTCAGCCAATTTCACTATTCCCCAGATTTTACAAGTACATGATAGTATTAAAAATAGTTTTTTACGTAAGCTCACATCGTGGATTACAATAAAGCACAACTAATAATTACCACTAATATTAATTTCTTTCTCTCCGTCGCATTAAACCAAACAAAAAAAAAAATATATCAGCAGGAAATAGTGTCACATTATAAAAAAAATGACCAACAATACATATATTAACATGATCAAAATGGTGGGTGGGATATAAGCTCAGAATTAAAAATGAAAAAAAAATAAAATAGAATTTTCTTGTAGTAGGTTGCCAATTCTTACTGCAGTAGACTGGTTGCCAACTAAGGCTATAGAACCCAGTCTGTTTTGCTATTTACCTATAGCTATGGGGAGAAGAGTTGGATTCATACATTTTCCCTGGGTTTTAGCATGTGAGTAAATGCAGTGATTTCGACTAGAATTCAAACTTCGCTCTACAATTCTAAAAAAGACTACTGAACTGTTATGTAATATCAGTCCTCTTATATGGCAGCAAATGCTGGACAATCTCCTCACAGATGAAGAGACTTGAAGCAACAGCAACAAAGGAAGGAGTATTGAACTGTTATGTAATATCAGTCCTCCTACATGACAGTGAATGCTGGACAATTTCCTCACAGATTAAGAAGAGACTTGAAACAATGTAAATGTGGCTCTACAGAAGGGTACTGAGGATTCCATGGACCAAACATGTGAACAATGACAAAGTTTTAGAGAAAACTGAAAAAAATTGTTAACTTATAGATAAGATCAAGAGACAGCTGAAATATCTCAGGTATATAATGAGGAAAGAGGGATTGGAGAATCTGATACGCAGAGGACAGACTGAAGGCAAGAGAGACAGAAGAAAACTATATATAACATACTTAGTAAGCTTGGGTGAATGAATGGCAGTAGCAAGGTTTTGGAGAAATAAGAAAAAAACAATTTATTAAGAGATACAAAGGATAGGAAATTGTGGAAAGCCACGATCATCTACATCCTAAAGGGGCACAGCACATTGAGAAATGACCCTCAGGTTTCTGTTTTGCATCAGTCTGCAGTTTTTGTTTACTTTCCCATTATGTATTTGTTTATTTTAGCACAGACATAATGTGGAGAGTGTCATGCTTGGGTACTAATTATTTATCCCAAGTGTCAGTGTCATGGCCCACATTAATGAGGATCGTCAGTAATTTGGAATTCAGAGTAATAATTACCTAGTCTTCTGACACTAATGTCGTATGGGCAACAAACTGACATGGTTGGCATCTTTGAAAATGTGTCACAGATGGGTGATCCTGGGTATGACCGTAAACTGCATCTGGCAGCAAGGCCTCTGATTGGGAGGTTGTGAGGAGCATAGAACCGCCTCTTAATTGCTGTTGTTCCCTGATCCACCCTGACCCAAAGTGGTAGCACCTGTTAGGGTCCCAGCTATAGGTAAATAGTTAACTCACAAACCAGGGTCAAAATGCTATGAAAGTATTTACCAACAAAACTTTTTTGAATGAAAAATATTACCAATAAAACTTTTTTGAATGAAAAATATTACCATAAAACTTTTTTGAATGAAAAAATATTACCAATAAAACTTTTTTGAATGAAAAATATTACCATAAAACTTTTTTGAATGAAAAAATATTACCAACAAAACAATTTTTGACTGAAAAATGTTACCAACAGCTGTGATATAAAATAAAAATACATTTCCGGCCTTAAATGACCCGTTGATAGGCCGTTAAACAGGAACAAACAAACAAACATCTCACAGATGGAGGCCATCCATATGCCAAGCCTCAGCAATGCTTGGTACAAGAAAGGCATGAAGTCACTTCTCCCTGCATTTTAGCTCAGTCACCAGAACAAAAATAAAATAAGTAAGGTTAGATTAACACCCATAAATGTTTTGTCTTGAGAAAATCTATGAAGAGGGTGGCAGAATATAGGGAAAACAGAATCAGTAAATTTTGAATTTCAGTTTAGGTCTTGCATAAATATGCATTAGTATATTTTTGAAAGGCATGAAACCAATTCTCCTTGTACTATGTTTTAGCATCTGTATTCTTGACAGAAAATGTGAAAAAATATCATGATAAGCATACCAAAACCATTAGTGAAGCGGAAAGTAGATGAGTGGGAAGCCAATTAAACCATTCACATATAACATCCTCACTTATGCTGCAGCCATATCAATGAAGCTGTTACATTTATTGTCAACCCTGACAAAATTTACCTAATTAATATAAAGTATGGAAGTAAACCTGAGAAGCAGTATTTTTTAATTTTATATTTATGTATGTGTGTGCAAATGCTGTTGTCATTTCTATGTGGGTCATTGCAATGCAGCCAGATGAGATAAATTTGTTTTGGTTGGAATTTTTCTTTAAAGATGGAATTAGTATTCATTTATTTTTATGTATTAGGTAGACATAAGTCAGATTTTTTTTTTTCTATGTGGGTCATTGCAATGCAGCCAGATGAGATAAATTTGTTTTGGTTGGAATTTTTCTTTAAAGATGGAATTAGTATTCATTTATTTTTATGTATTAGGTAGACATAAGTCAGATTTTTTTTTTTTTTTTTTTTCATAAGCGTTTCACCCCGAGCAAGGCATGTCACTGCCACTACTGTGCAGGGGGCTACGTAGAGTGGAGAAAGGCTGATTAAATATAGGAAATAACAGAGGGTGGGTGATAGGCGGGTGAGGATACCGAGAATGAGGGTTGGGTAGATGAGAGTGTTGTGAGAATAGTTGGGAGTTAGTGTGATAGGAGGTGTCTATTGACCCTACATTTAAACACCTGGAGATTGTAACTGTCGGGAAAGCAGACTTGTGGAAGGGAGTTCCACAGGCGGGAAGTGCGAGAAAAGAAGCTGTTGGAGTAGAATTTACGGTTACATCTTATTTGTTTAACTGTAAAAGGGTGGGACCTAGTTGCTAATCGAGTATCTCGTGTAAATTCGTGCTTAGGCGGCACCAGTGATCTAAGCTCATCGGAGCAGAAGCCATGAAAGTACTTTTAGAAGAGGCACAGGGAAGCTACATCACGCCGGTGTGAGAGTGGCTGCAGCCAGTCTGCCAAGTCAGTATCAACCACGTTACAGATCCTCCTTTGTATTTTGTCAAGAAGCCCAAGGAGAGCAGCAGATATAATGTTTTAAGTGTGTGTTTATAGTTGTCAGTACTACTATTATTATGTTTTCAAAATACTTTCTCTTTAAAGGGTTATGTTTTGTTTTGTTTTTTTTATTAGGCTGGCATTAGTGAATTCAGAGTTATGTCCCAAGTTGTTTTGATGTAAAAAGAGAGTTAGAATGTTTGTCTAAACGCAAGACTCTCTTGTATTCGTGGATGTGGGTTTCTTTTTTTTTTATTCTATCACACACACATAGAAAAAGTTTGTCTGAAAAATAACAGAATTGATATCTGTTATAACTTGGTTTCTATTGGTTATGATATTAAACTTGTTTCAGCACTCACCATGATATCAGTAAGAAATAATCCGAAGACCGACTCCAACAAAGCTTTTTAGACTCACTGGAATTCTTTAGTTAAGCATCTAGACTAGTTCACTTGAGTCACTGGGGGTGTAGTATTTACTCTACAACAGTGTTGTTAACAATTTATTTCAATTCCAAACAACAAACTACATGGTTTCCCCTTCAAAGTAATCCCACCTTGAGTCTAATGCACTTTTCCATCCTTCTCTTCCATGCTTCTATGCACTGCTGGAAGGATTGTCCTTGGATGCACCTCAGCTTTATTCTTTCAGCCCTTTTGATGGCCTCCACACCTTCAAAAGAGGTCTTCTTGATGATCCCCTTCAATTTAGAGAAAAGAAAAAGTCACACAGAGCAAGATATTTTCATGGCTTCTGCACTGATGAGCTTAGCTCTCTAGTTTCCCTTCTATATGAATTTACTCAAGCTACTAGACTGGCAACTAGGTCCCACCTTTTTACAGTCAAAACAGTAAAATATGACCATCAATTCTACTCCATCTTTTCTTCTACTTCCCGTCTGTAGAACTCCCTTTCGTATTCTTACTTCCCTGATAGCTAAAATCTCCACGAGTTTAAATGTAAATTGCCATCTCTCGTCTCCTTGACCCTTATCTTTCTCTTATTTATTCCTCGAAACTCTCTGTTTCTCTTTTTTTTTTTTTTCCTTTTTGCTCTCCTCTCAAGCATCTCTCTTCACACCGGTATTCCCATCTTTCTGTTATCCATTCTCTAATGTCCCTTGTAACCTGTTTCTCTTTCTGTAGCTCCCTGCACACCTGTGGCAGTACTGCCTTGCTTGGGGTGAAGCGATTAAAAAAAAAGATCACATGAACAAGGATGTTTTTCTCAGCCAGGAACTGTTCGATGCTCAGGTCATTGTGTGCAAGTGCATTGTTGTGGGGGAAGCAGCCACAGTTTGTTCTGCCACAGCTCTCGTCTCTTCTCAGGCCCCGAGCAAAGCAAATGCTACAGAAACTCTCAGTAGACTTACTGATTGATTATCTGGTGCTGTTGCAAGAACTCACTGTAGATGATACTTATAGCTCACGTGTCACAGCCATTACTTTTCAGAAAGACTACATATATACATTTATTTTGTAATAAATATATATATATATATATATCTGCAGACAGATCTGTGTCACTGTATCACAGCTCATCAGTATGATGAGTATTACTCAGGATTAAAACCCGACCAAATTGGCGTCAATCGGCGATTCTGCCTCTGAGCTATAGGTACTCGGTAGAAGGAGGCAGACTTTTTAGCATGTATATTATCATTATACACACCCAATAGCTGAGAGTGTTCTAATTCATTGCTGAATGAACGATGCGTATATACTAGAGTAGCTACTGTTTTTCAAAGTTTGCCATTCTTCCAGAGTGCTCAATCAGGGTGTGAGAGCGTAAATAGTCATCCGCAGACAGATCTGTCTCACTGTGTGAGATCAATCAGGGTGTGAGAGCGTAAATAAAGCTATGCTTTCGTCTTCACAATTATTAATGTTTTACATAAAATTCGTTTTTTTAATAAAAGTTCTCCCCTATTTGTGTTTGGTGGGAGTCTTCCTTTTTGGTCACATGGGTTATTGAGTTTCCTTTATCATGTCATTTGTTTCTTTCCTCGTTAGCCAGATTTCCCTGACGATCCGCTTAGGTGAAACCTTGGTAGGTTTGTTGGCTCACTAGGTATACTTTATTTATTCTGCTCTACCTAAGTATTGAGTGCTTTTTTGTTAGTTGATGACTCGTCTTGGGTTTTTTTCTTTGGGCTACATGCTGACTCGGTCTAAATCCTTTTCACTGATGTTCATGTGCTTAGCTCTTTCTTTTTTTATTACCATTTTTCCTTCCATGTAGATCCGCGGAGGGTTTTTCGACACGAGTATAGTTATAAGTTTGTCTTTATATAGATATATATAGTCATCCACAGACAGATCTGTTTCACTGTATCACAGCTCATCAGTACGGTTAGACTCTGATTGCTTTTAACCCAGGATTGAAACCTTACCGAATTGGCGTCAGTCGGCAATTCTACCTCTGGGCTATGGGCGCCCGGTAGAAGAAGGCAGGTTTTTTTGCATGTATATTATCATTATACACGCCCAATAGCCAGAGTGCTCTAATTCATTACTGAATGAGCAATGCATACATGCCAGACTAGCTACTGTTTTTCAAAGTCTACCATTCTTCCAGAGTGCTCAATCAGGGTGTGAGAGCGTAAATAGTCATCCGCAGACAGATCTGTCTCACTGTATCACAGCTCATCAGTACGCTTAGACTCCAATTGCTTTTAAGCCAGGATTGAAACTCGACCGAATTGGAATCAGTCAATTATATATATATATATATATATATATATATATATATATATATATATATATATAATTATTTCATGCAGTGACTAGTAATCTTTCATTTCCTTTAGAAAATTAATTTTATTTTGAGTTTTTGTAGCAAGCACAAAAATTGGATCATTATTATTGAGGGAAAGCAAAAATGCAGACATTGTTTACATTTGGACTATTGTTCGTATGTTTGTTGAAATCAAGTTGCATTTGTTACATTCACTTTAAGTCAAATACCCTTGGAAAAGGTATGAATCAATATTCTCTCTGCATCTATGGGTTAAATAGTAGATCATTCATATTTTTAAAAGAATTGTTAATGCAATACTCACTAACAAAAAAAATTTCTTACAATCCAAAATATGTTTTAGTTTTAAATATCCTACAAAGGGTTGATAATGTGTGAATCAACTTCTTTCCCTCAGCTATGAATTAAATAGTAGATCATTTCTATTCAAAGGGTTGATAAGCTTTAAAAAACAATCAGTCCTTGCTTTTTTTTTTGTTATTATCACCACAATTTGGTTGCTGAGCCTTCCAGTCATGTAAGTTCCATGGAACTGAACCCTTTATTTAACCTATGTAGATAGATTATTCTCATTCCACTCTGTATGCCTTGGGATTTCTTATCATTATATTTTTGTGTTGCTTAGTTTTTGATTGTCTTGTTTCCATTTAGTCTTACACTACCCAGCCCAGAAATTGAACCCACAACTATCATGTCACTATGTTCATGAACCAATGCTTTAATCCACTTGGTTGTTATTGTGAATTGAGCCATAAATCTGTTTATTCTTGATATTAATATTTTAACAGTATTTCTTTAACAAAACTTTTGCTATGGTGTGCTGTTTTTGCTGTCTTACTGGAACAAACACACACATTTGTAAAGAAAAGTTGCAAGTATTATAAGTATTTACGAAGTTCAGTCTAGCATAAGGATACAGTCAGTTAGGTGCCATACGTGATACATGCTTTGGGCGATCATGTCTCGAAAGAGACATGACTGACTGGGCAGAAAATTATCCCGCAGTAGGTTGCCATTGCTTTCTATGGTAGACTGGTTGCCAACCAAGGCTATAGAACCCAATCTGTCCTATTATTTAATCCATAACTGGAGGGAAGAGATGGATTAATACCTTTCCCAAGAGTATTTGTGTGTAAGTAAATGCAAGGAATTCAACTAGAATTCGAACTCAGTTCCTCGAGTTGTTGTTCCAAGTTGATATCCATTGCATTGCAAGGATACAGTAGGGAAGCTTTTTATTCATATTTTTTTTGTTTTTTGTTTATTAGTTTTGTACATCTTTAAAATGAAGTGGGTAGAATCATAAGGTATTTGATGGAAAGTCATTATGGCTTGACTTTGTATAAATATTTCAGAGAAATGTCTACATTTGTTACAGGAGGGGGGCCTCCCACACTGATTGCAAGTCTGCACTAGAAGTTTTTAGGTGGAAAGTTGTGTGTAATTACCGACTCCACCTTTTGAACTAAATGTTTACTTGCAGTGGCCCAGTAACATAAGACGTTTAATGGAAATTAATGTGTCGTAAACTGTCCATGGGAACCCAGTTCAGAACAACAATCTTGTAAAATCTTAGATTTGAAACCCTACACCATGGTTCTTATCAGAATATGGCATCTACATATATCCCCCAGGATACTGACACCCACTTCCCATGAACACTGTTGTTTTTTTTTAGATAACCCACTTCCTTGAACATACCCAACACTTCTGTAAATACCCCTTTCAGGCTATCCTATCTTATTCCACACCCCAGGTACTTCCTTTTCCCTTCTGTAGAATGTGTATAGAAAAAAAAAGATATGTTAATTCAGTTAAAGTTTGTAATCATTTGGGTGTTTAGCTGCAGGTTGGAATTGGGAAACTGTTGTTGCCAATACTGAGAAAAAATTTGGTACATTCTTGGAGCAAGATTTTAGATTAAGAACTTTAGTTTGTTAACTACTCTTGATTTTTGTTTTTTTTTTTGTTTTTAATCATTTCACCCCAAGTAAGGCAATAATGCCACTAAAACACAAGCAGTTACTGAGTGTGAAAGAATATGAGAAAATGAAAAACATTATTAAAGAAACAGAACAATAAAAGAACAGGAATTGAGATGACAATATAGGAGTATTATAAAAAAATTTTTTTACGTGTCTTTAAATATATTTGTTAGCAAATATTAAGATGTGGTGATTAATGGGGGTCACTTTATTACTTAATAACTATAGAAAACTGATCCACCATTTTATGTCCAGTAGAATCTTATATTCATATTAGTTTTTTCCATGTTGATAAAAATCATATTTTGTTAAATTTTTACTATTATTCTAATCACTTCATTCCAAGCAAGGTAATATAGCCACTAAGATGCAAGCAGTTATGAGCATGAAAGAATGTGAGAAAATAAATCATAATTAGCAAGAGAGAACAGACATGCTAATACCCTTGGTAAAAGTATGAATCCATCTCTTCTCCGCTTCGCCAGTTATGGAAAAATAGCAAGGCAGACCTGGTTTTGTAGCCTTGGTTGGCAACTGGTCTAGGAGAAGGAAATTCTGAGTTCAAAACCAGCTCAGAGGAGGGTAATAAAAGGACAGACTGGGTAAAATAGCTTTGGTTCATAAACCAGTCTACCACAGAAAGAACTGGTGATCTACTGTGGGAAAATCTCCAAGCACTCTTTTTCAATATGCCTTGAGCCAGCATGGAAGAATTGACTCAAAAAATTAACATTGTTATAATATTTCATTCTGATAAGCAATCTGCAACAATGAAGAGTAAACAACTGATGATGATTTGAGTGAACTAAACTCCTTATTTGCACCAGTTCAGACCTTCACAGCCACCACCTACCATGCCTTGTACACTCAGTCAACTCCACATTCCCCTCATATTACATTGGTAAAGAAGTTCCACTCAGACAACTCCTTCTCCCAGAACTGTTGCAATGTGGAATGGATTCCCAAGAAAATGCTTCCTTGATTACCACAATCTTAATCCCTTCAAGTCAAGGATCAGCTGTTATCTATTCTACATATCATCATATGTCACCTTTGCTCCACCCCTACACACCCTTACAACATCCCCATTCAGTAACCCTCTAACTTGAGTTACAGTTAGGCCTTTTATTGGGTGAACAATAGTAAAAACAAAAAAAATGACTTTCAATAATCATTAACTGAGGTCAAATATTAATTGATTTAGGATAATTAACAAATTTCACAAAAGACACATGAGTGCAATCCCACAAAAGGGCCTGTCCAGTTATTTAAACTTTTACTTATTTATCCCCACCCCTAACCTGCCCACTGTTATTTCAACTCCCCCCTCCTCCTTTTATTTTCTACTTTTTCCCAACCTGCCTCTTTATTCTAATCTTTACTTTATACAATTCCTATTTCTCTCCTTTTTGGTTCCAAAAACAAATCAATTTTGAATTTGACCCCTTTTATTACAGATTTATGAATATACCTATTATTGTGTAACTTTTCAAAAATATGCACAGATATTCTACTAATCCTTAGTAAAATGCACAGATACTCTACTTTTATGAAGACCCTTTTATTACAGATTTAGGAATATAATTATTATTGTGTAACTTTTCAAAAATATGCACAGATATTCTACTAATCCTTAGCAAAATGCACAGATACTCTTCTTTTACGAAGACTTGCCAATCCCTCCATACATAAGTCCATCTTTTTTATGGGTACTATACTAGTTTATAATCATCTTTGTTGTTGTCTTGTAATATGAATATTAGTAAAAAGACACTCAGTTGCTGTTTTAAAAGTTAAGTAATGTTAGATAAGGTAATTAAAAGGCAAGCAATTCTTCATAAACCTCTTGATAAACAATAAGTTCTGTTAGCAATCACAGGATGAGCCCAAAAAGTAATCTCTGATTTCTGATATCACAGTAGCATTGATAATCCAAGTATATTTTTTCTTGATTTTTAATTCTGCTTTATTTATCAAATCCCTGAATTTTCTGGCTTCTTTTTCCTGTTAATCCCTTTTTATAATCACTTGTAATGTCCACTTCAGTTTCCTTATCATGCCACAAAAACTAATCCCATTAGCAGTGGTTAAGGCAAACACCGCCCAACCCTCAAAAAATTCTGTCAAAAACAAAACAAGATTAATAAAATAATTGTTAAAACAAAAAGACAACCTTAATCCTTAACTTAATCTGATTTTTCTCAATCCAATGATTTAGTGTTCTCTAGAATGGCCTACAGTCTTAACCTTTCAATGACCAATGTCCTGTTCTTCATACCACTGCCACTCGATTTTATATCAGTTGATATGATTCATTGTTATTTAATGGCTTCAGTTTCAATGTGACATTGGATTTATTTCCATTGACTTTATGTATGTTGGGATTTGTTTTTTTTATGATTTTTATGTGAAGTCATTTAACAAATATTTCAGGTCAAAAACAATAAAAACCAATCAACTTCATTGTTGTTTTGTTCACTTGTATTTAATGAAGACTATCTTGTAACCTCACCATTTTTTTTTTTTAATCATTTCACCCCGAGCAAGGCGGAAACGCCACTGATGTACAGGGGGCTACATAAATGTGAAAAGATTAATTAGAAAAGAGTGAGGAGTACAAACTAGTTAGAAAGGAACAATAGAAAGCTGAGAAAGCAGGTGACAGATACATAGGTGGAGAGAAAGGGAAGGCTATACGGGGTGGGGAGAGAGCTAGAGTCCAGTGGTTAGTAGATGAGTATTGACTTTGCATTTAAATTTCTGGAGGTTGTAGCTGTCAGGAAAGCAAGAATACGGGAGCGAGTTCCACAGGCGGGAAGTGCGAGAGAAGAAGCTGCAGGAGTAGAATTGTCGTCTGCATTTGGCTAACCTGACTGTGAATGGGTGGGACCCAGTTGCCAGTCTGGTTGCACGAGTAAACACCTGTTGAGGAGGCATCAGTGACTTAAGTTCGTCTGAGCAGAAGCCATGAAAGTGTTTATAGAACAGACAAAGGGAGGCGACATTTCGACAATGGGGAAGTGGCTGCAGTCAAGCCGTCAGATCAGTACTTATCACATTACAGACTCTCCTTTGGAGCCTTGTCAAGAACACTGAGGAGAACGGCAGGGGCACCTGACCATAAATGGCAGCAGTACTCCATGCACGGACGGATGGTTTGTCCATTTAATTTGAATTAGAAAAAAAAATTTCTTTTTATCTCTTTCTCCCCAAAATTTCGAAAGCTCATTTTAACAACTATTTGCTTTCATTAAATTTGCTGTCCAAAATTAATTTTATTTTTATTTTTTAAATCTCTGAAAGTTTTTTACATTTTAACTTGTGTTAAATGTGTGTGTGTGTGTGTGTGTGTGTGTGTGTGTGTGTGTGTGTGTGTATTTTTTTTTTTTTTTTAATCATATCACCCCAAGCAAGGCGGTAATGCCACTGATGTGCAGGGGGCTACATAATAGTGAAAAGATTGGAAAAGAGAAAGCCGGAAACCACATCCTAAACAGGGAACAAGCCTCTTAACCTGTTCAATAGATGTGGGTGGAGTGTGAACCGGGCGATAGATCTATCTACTCCAATTGAAAAAAAAAAAACAAAGTGAGAAGATTGGAAAAGAGAAAGCCAGAAACCACATCCTAAACAGGGAACAAGGGAGGAGCCTCTTAACCTGTTCAATAGACGTGGGTGGAGTGTGAACCGGGTGATAGATATGTGTACAAATATAAATATAGTCATCCGCAGACAGATCTGTGTCACTGTATCACAGCTGATAAGTACGGTTAGACAGCTGATTGCTTTTTTACCCAGGATTGAAACCCGATGAATTGGCGTCAGTTGCCGTTTCTACCTCTGAGCTATGGGCTCTCCGTAGAAGGAGGCAAACTTTTTAGCATGTATTTTATCATTATACATGGCCAATAGCTGAGAGTGTTTTAATTCATTGCTGAATGAACAATGCGTATATGCTAGAGTAGCTACTGTTTTTCAAAGTCTACCATTCTTCCAGATTGTTCAATCAGGGTGTGAGAGCGTAATATATATATATATATATATATATATATATATATATGTGTATTTGGGCAACTATCTCTCTTTCATGTAGGTTTCATTTAAATGACAGACTAGGTATTATCATTAAGAAAATCATAAGAACACAAGAAGCATTATATAAAAACTTAATGATAATACCTTTTATGTCATTTTTAATGAAACCTGCATATTCTATATATATATATATATATATATATATATATATATATATATATATATTGTGTATTTGGGCAACTATCTCTCTTTCATGTAGGTTTCATTTAAATGACAGACTAGGTATTATCATTAAGAAAATCATAAGAACACATGAAGCATTATATAAAAACTTAATGATAATACCTTTTATGTCATTTTTAATGAAACCTGCATATTCTATATATATATATATATATATATATATATTTATTTATATTCGTAATCTACATACAAGTCTGTTTTGCTGTATCACAGCTCATCAGTGTGGCTAGACATCCACTTGCCAGGATTGAAACTTAACCGATTTGGTGACAGTCAGAGTCGCTAACCCCTAATCCCTAGGTGTATGGAATCAGAGAAGGGAAATTTTAGCGTATTGCATATGAGCCGGGTATACACATGCCAGTCACTGAAAGAACTCAATTCATTGCTGAAGAGTAATGCATAAATTGTGGAAGTGGTAAATGTTTTTTTTAAATTTTCCTCTTCAAAGAGCTCAATTGTAATGAGAGCATAATATATATAAGCAGTGAATTGCTGATAATCCAAGAATAATTTGGTCCATAAGTCATGCCATTTCCAGATGTTTTAATTATCTTCATTGAATTTAACTCTCTAAGTTTTTGCCAGGTATTGAACTCACAACTCTTTGGGTCAAGTTGCTGGATCCAGCCAATGCTTGTATCCACTGGGTCATGTGTCTTTGAGGACCCATCGTAAATATGACAATAAAGATGAGGACAACAGTTTGAATAATGTAAATAAGATACAGGAAATTTACATGGCAATGGTGGGAAGGTGCCTGAAGCTGAGATACCAGGTCAGGGCCAATAACATGGTAGATTCATTTTTGAATATTATCAAGAATCCCTAAGTATATAGCAGAAGCATTGGACCAGATGTGGCATCATTGTTCAAAGCAAGGACAAATGGTAGACTTAAATATATAAAATAGATTTTCACACAACACAGTGAACCATGTTTGGCTAGCTGCAGAGATTGCAATTAGATCAATATAATCTTTTATTTCAGGTCAGCAAAAAACAAAGGTGAAAAAGTGCAATGAGTTACTCACGATGTTAGCATCATCCACATTGATTGAAGAATACATATATATATATATATATATATATATATATAGCATTCGACAGGATTCAAACCTGCGACCCCTATCTATATAGGGGAAGCTACCATTTGATCTGGTAATGTCTTACACCTCTTGACCACGAATAGCCTCCAGTCTATATATATATATATATATATATATATATATAGTGATTGTGATAATATTTAGTGTCAAGGCATTTGTTTTTCCAGTGACTTTACTGATAAGATGTATTTCAGCAAGTTGGTATATATATATACTAGCACTATAGCCCGGTGTTGCTCGGGTGTAATGAAAGCTTTAAAACTAATCCATGTTCCTGGAGTTCAGATTCTTTGGATGTTGGCACGAAAGACTAAAAAGCAATAGTTGTTTCCAGTTAAAGCGAAACCGTAGACTGAAAGAAAAATGAATAGATGTCAGTCAAATTTTGATTTCCTGGTATCGATATCAAATAAGTTTTTCTCATCATAAACTGAATTTTGATGGCTAAATAAGTCCTCTGAGTAAATGGTATCATGACTGAGACTAAGAACTACAATTATACCTACTTAGAGCCAAACCCAAAGCAAAAACTAAAATCAAAGGGCTGAAAAAAATACATACAGGCAGATTAACAGACACACACACAAACATCTTGCCTTTTATATATATATATATATATATATATATATTATCGATTTTCTGCACTATTGTAAGAACTGCAACCTTGAAACTTCTGAATATTGTTTTCTATGTCTTTGTCTATGAATGTATCAAATTTGATTAAAATCAGACCACACCTTCTATAACCCGATTTTTTTGATTATCGATATTTATCGGGGGTACCTTGACACAAAACCTGGCTAAGAACACTTGCAGACGCTTATAGTACAACTGTGTAAATTTTCAAGAAAATCTGTTCAGCCATTCCGGAGTCTATAAGCCACAGACACACACAAAGTTCCATTTATAAATAAGTTTAGATATATATATAACCTGGATCAAAGCTTCTTCAGAGAAATGAAGAGAAAATAATAATGCCTGACAATGCTTCATCTCTTAAGAAATAAAGATGAAATCCTAGTCAAAAATTATTAATAATACATGACAACAGTCAGTTATTTGCCATACGTGATACATGCTTGGACGGTCAAGTCTCTTTTGAGACATGACTGACTGGACAGGATATTATCTCTCTATAGGTTGCCATTACTTTCTGCAGTAGACTGGTTGCCAACCAAGGCTATACAACCCAATTTGTCTTGTTATTTAACTCATAACTGGAGGGAAGGGATAGATTAATACCTTTCCCAAGGGTATTTGCATGTAATTGATTGCAATGAATTCAACTGGAATTTGAACTTGGCTCCCTGATTTCTCATTCCAAGCCAATATTCACTGTACCATGATGCACATCCTCTTGAACTGACAACACTTGAGCTATTAAGAAATAAAGAAGAACATACATTCTAATAACAAATTAATGACTAACTAATAAGAAATGAAGCTGAAATTTAATAGTAGTCAAAAATTAATAATAATGCTCATATGCTCATAATTTCAATCTACTAGAATGTCAATAGCAATTTTTATTCCTACTGTTATTCCTACTGTTATTCCTACTGTTCATAAGTGGAGATAGTAAAGTTCCTTTCACCCAGAAATGCCAATGTAAATATTCACGTTGGCACAAAAATAAATGCAAATTTACCTTAAATTAATCACATTGCTTATTGGATGACAGCCATTCTTGGCAATACTTTCAACACCCCACCACCTCCATTTACTGCTCTTCTTCCCATTATCAGCCCCACCCCAATCCAAAGTCCAAAAGTCAAAAGAAAAAAAAATAGGTAAAAAGATATAGGTGTCAAGGAAGGGATGGCAGCACTCAACAGTTACCATCTACAAGTGTTTGGTTTTTTTTTTAAAAAAAGAGGGTAAAAAACATCAACTCGCAGATCTTCTATTGACCTTAACCAACACAACATGGCCCTTGACACTTGGGGACTCTTGAAGATGTTTTTTGAATGTCAGAGTCTAAGCATCACAAGAGCAATGACTAATTCAACTTACATCCATAACATATAGGAGTTCATGCATAGGTGCATGTGTGTGAGTACATATATGTGTGTGTGTGTAAGTCGTAAATTGCTGATAAACTCTGACGAGTGGACAAACAGGTCTGGCTACAAAACTATGGAGCCAGGATACTGACACTAATCCACTAAGTCACAAACTTTGAATTATATCCATTACACACACACACACACATATATATATATATATATATATATATAATGTAAGTAAATATTTGTCACTTAACTTATTGATGTTGCCTTCAGCATCCAGACTCCAGAGCTTTGTAGGCAGACCTGTTCATCTATTATTCAGTGTTACAATGTTCTGTCTTAATTCTTGTTCTTTTATTGGGTTTTCTTCTTAATAGTATCTTTTTTTTAAAGTTCTTGTATTTTCTAATGCTCAGTAATCCTTTACATCTTAGTGGCTTTATTGCCTTGCTTGGAGTGAAATGATTAAAAATGCTACCAATCTCCACCTTTTAGTTCTGTTCCTTAAATTTTTAATGAAAGTGTTTAATGTATATTTTCATTAAAGATCAGAGGAAAGTTTTATTTCAGTTTAGCCCAACATCAAAAGAAAATAATATTACAGTTGTTAATTTTAAACGCCAAATTTTGTAAGTTGCAGTTTTAGAAATCTTCTAGTTTATAGCTGCGGGGGTTAACAGGACCCACGGTTAATGATGCGGAAAATGAAATTGGCGACTGAGGTTCAAATTCCAGCTGAGACCATGCTAATTTCACACTGGTGCAAGATGAGAAAATTGTGAATCCATCTGTTCTTTTCTAAACTAGGGATGAAATAGTAAGGTAAATTGAGCTCTCTAGCATTGATTGGCAACCAGTATAGGGGAAAGATGAGTCAAAATTCAGGAGAAGGAAGAGTTTGCTTGTACTATCAATGACAGCAGAATTTGAGGTATTATATGATTGCATTTGTTATATTTTCTACATAAATCATGTAATAGTTTTAAGAAATATTTAAGAAATAATTCTACCTTTTAAATCATTAAAAGTAATAAATATTCAAAGAAAACTTGCATAAAAGAAACAATAAACAAAATAACACGTCATGAGTCCCATAACTTATTAGGGTCATAGATGCACCTCGTACACTGCAGTCATAATAGCAATGATATGTCTAGGATATGATAACTGAGTCCATTGTTAACATCTAACACAGCCTATCCCACAAGCTTGAAAGAGAGGGGCTGCCAGGGGGACATGAGGAAGAGGAGAAGCCTACAAAGGGCATTCAGGATTATATTCTCTTAGAGACCAGTCGCACATGGCATTTGGTCAAATTGTGGTGCAGTGGATATCGACTTGGAACGAGAAATCGGATAGCCGAGTTCGAATTTCAGTTGAATTCATTGCGTTCACTTACGCGCAAATACCCTTGGGAAAGGTATTAACCTGTCTCTTCTCTCCAGTTATGGGTTAAATAACAGGACAGATTGGGTTCTATAGCCTTGGTTGGCAACCAGTCTACCGCAGAAAGCAATGGCAACCTACTGCGGGATAATGTTCTGCCCAGTCAGTCATGTCTCTTTCGAGACATGATGGGCCCAAGCGTGTATCACGTATGGCACTTGACTGACTGACTATACTTACAACTGGTTGTTGTTTATATTCTTTAACACCCATCCTTATTACATCGGATTTTGAGTTCACTCTGCTTTTCCTTAGTGGGCTGTTACCCCAAGGTAAAAGAACTCAGTCTATCCTGTTGGTTGAAGATGGATTCATGCCTTTTGCAAGGTTTATACTACAAAATGAATGAATGAAAGAAAGAAAATCAACTGGAATTTGAACTCATTTTCTGGAATTTGAACTCATTTTCTGCATCAATAATTGTTACATTATTGGTATAACAGCTTATATAAACCTCTGAAATGCTGTTCATTTTCCTCCATGGTCCCGATTCTTGGGTCATCTACCAGTGCCACTTATACCCCTGTGAATACTTCAATCGGCACTTCTTTAACACCATTCTCAAAGTACGCTGGAATGACTTTATTGCAATCTCTGAATTTTTCCCCGCCATCAGTACCTCCAAGATGCAAGCAACATTGCAAAAAGAATGAAACAACTACTTTTTGTACTACATATCAATGATAAAATACTTCTTTTATGTGCCATGTCCCTTCAGGATGTAGGCGATCATGGACCTCCACCTCTTCCTGTATTTCTTGTTTCTCTTAATATATCTTGTCCTGTTACTTCTCACAAACCCTTCTTTGCCAGCCATTTGTTTAAGCTCATTAAGTATATTGTGTTTTTTTTTTTTTACCTGTCTTTCTTTTTGTCTATTTGTCTTGTGAATATCAGGTTTTTCAAGCCCTCTTTCCTCATTGCGTGTCCCAGAAATTTCATCAATGGTATCCTCGACATCCATCTTTGGAACCACATTTCTGTTGCTTTGAGTCTATCATCCATTGCCATATAAGAGAAGAAACGTCACTTAATAATCCAGTATACTTTTCTTTGTTTCCAACAAGATTTGGCTTACGGCCTATTACATTGAATACACGTTGAAAATAAAGATATTAAATGCAAAATATCATTGAGCTTATTTCAGATAAGTGTAATAAAATTAGTCAGTGAGACCCTTGTGCTTCATGCCTGCTGCAAAGAGAGTTTATATTAGGAACTAATTTAGTTAGCTTTAGTCTCAAGTAGCAAAACACCTAACAATCGAATTGCCCTCTAAAAAATCAAATTGCTCCCCTGTGGGTCGTACACCCCATGTTGAGAATCACCGGTTTAGACATTCATTTCACTTGATTTATAAATGTTTAGAAGCCAATTGCAAATGTCCAAGGGAATACTTAACTTGCTATAAATGTCATACCTCTTTTGTATACCTGGTCACAGCAGAGTTGAACAAAAAATACTTTAAGAGCTGGTTTATGGCCTATCATATTGAATACACCGGTTCTCGCTTGATCACCGAAGTTAAGCAACATTGAGCCTGGTCAGTACTTAGATGGGTGACCGCTTGGGAATACCAGTTGCTGTAAGTGTTTAGTAATCGATGTGTGTGCTTACAGCCATATCACATTGAATACACCGGTTCTTGCTCGATCACCGATGTTAAGCAACGTTGAGCCTGGTCAGTACTTAGATGGGTGACCGCTTGGGAATACCAGTTGCTGTAAGCATTTAGTGACAGATGTGTGTTGTGGTGCAGTGGATATCGGCTCGGAAAGAAAAATCGGTGAGCCAAGTTCGAATTCCATTTGAATATCCTGCATTCACTTAAGTACTGGTTCCCTTGGGAAAGGTATTAATCTGTCCCTTCCCTCCAGTTATGGGTTAAATAACAAGGATAGGACTTGGGGACCCTGCCCTTAAAAACAAATTCCAATGAATCTTGATACTTGAAAAGAAAAATGTATTACTAAACACAAAATTTGTATAAAAACAACAATAAATTGTTGAAAGAAAATGGTATTACCAGCAATAAATAAAGTTTAGTTGGCAATAAATGACCCGCCAAGGTTGATATGCCATAAAAACAAAACAACCAACCAAACAACAAGATTTTCCTGTCTCTCAATATTCTGCTTATCTTTTGGAATGTATTCTTGGTCACTACTG
Source organism: Ascarosepion bandense (assembly GCA_037127315.1). Taxonomy (NCBI): domain Eukaryota; kingdom Metazoa; phylum Mollusca; class Cephalopoda; order Sepiida; family Sepiidae; genus Ascarosepion; species Ascarosepion bandense. The sequence goes on along the minus strand of JBBBDQ010002319.1, from coordinate 852,479 downwards.
ACTTAAAAAAAATAATTTTCAGTCAGCACAAAAAAAGTCAAAGGATTCTTTCAAAAGCCCCTCAACATCAGTGAGATTGATGACTGAAACTAGGTAGCAGAGGCTTTTTTGGTGCTACAAAGTCTTCTAGGAAACATCCTTTTATACAACTGCAAACACAGAAGAGAAGAGGTTTTTCCTCTACTTACATCTGCTTCAACAAAAACATTTGTTTCATCTGATCTTTACAACTGGTTGTTCCCTGTCAGATGTCTCTCTCTCCTCCAGGATTCTTATTCATGAAACCAAACTATGATGTACTAGCAGTATAGCCCAGCATTGCTCAGGTGTAATGAAAGCTTTAAAACTAATCAATGGTCCTGGAGCTCAGATTCTTTGGACATTGGCACGAAAGACTAAAAAGCAATACTTGTTTCCAGTTAAAGCAAAAGCATAAACTGAAAGAAAAATGAATGGATGTAAGTCAAATTTTGATTTCCTTGTATCGATATCAAATAAGTTTTTTTCGTCTTAAACTGAATTTTGAAGGCTAAATAATTCCTCTGAGTAAATGGTATGATGGCTGAGACTAAGAACTACAATTATACCTACTTAGAGCCAAACCCAAAGCAAAAACTAAAATAAAAGGGCTGAAAAAAATACAGACATACAGGTAGATAAACAAACACACACACAAACATCTTACCTTATATATATATATATATTATCAATTTTTTTCACTATTGTAAGAACTGCAACCTTGAAACTTCTGATTATCGTTTCTTATGTCTTTGTCTATAAGTGTATCAAATTTGATTATAATCTGACCACTCCTTCTATAACCCGATTTTTTCGATTATCGATTTTCAATATTTATCAGGGGTACCTCGACACAAAACCTAGCTAAGAACACTCGCAGACGCTTATAGTACAACTGTGTAAATTTTCAAGAAAATCGGTTCAGCCATTTCGGAGACTATAGGTAACGGAGACACACACACACAGAGACAAAATTCCATTTATAAATAAGTTAAGCTTAGATATTCAGGCTGGTCATGTAATTAAATTTGATTTCCATTATTATGTATATGTTTATATCTTTCAAGTGGTCATTTTGAAACAATGAAGTTTTATTCTTTTTATTAAAGAACTAAAGAAATGAATTGCTTCTGTGGTCATGTAATAAATAATATCACAGCCTTGAATATTAACCTCTGATTAATGTAACAATATTATGTTTGTATATGTTTGTGCTTTCAAGTTGATTATAACAGGTGAGGGTCTAATGATTCAGTTCTTAGAAATGAACCACCAGAACACCTATACATTTGATTTTTGGCGGTAAATGCTTTGTGCGTAACAGCTGACAATTGGTACATACTATGCCATAAAAGCTTCAAACAGCCCTTTTTACATTACTAAAGTGGTTACCAACCAAAACTAAAGAGTCAGCTCTGCTTTTTAACACATAGCTGGGGAGAGAAGAGATGGGTTCATATCTTTCCTCGGTGTATTTGTCTGAAAGTGAATGTAGCAAACTCAACCAGAATTTGAACTCAGCTTATGAATTTCTCATTCCAGGCTGCTAACCACTATACCACCTCTGTGTGTGTGTGTATGTGTGTGTGTATATATATATATATATATATATATATATGGAGAGAGAGAGAAAGAAAGAAGGGGAAAAATTGTCATTTAACTGATTGGCATCACTTCTCCCGTAGTAAATTTGAAATTTTGTAAATAATGCCCTCACTCATCAGGCTTGTTTATAATAATAAATCACCAAAAATCGAGCACTTCTTGAAGAATCAGCAGGTAACCAAAAAATGACAAGAGAAAGTAGAAAAAAACAAAAAAGAATAAAGAAAGAAAAGAAAGGGGATAACCTGTCAGTCATTGAGCAAAAAAAAAAAAAAAAAATCAAATGCTCACAGACTTACATATAAAAGTATCAAATAACACCAGTTCCACAAATTGGAGTAGATAGACTAAACTATTGCCCGGTTCACACTCCACCCATGTCTATTGAACAAGTGAAGAGGCTCATCCCTTGTTCCTTGTTTAGGATATGGTCTCCGGCTTTCTCTTTTCCAATCTTTTCATTCCTACATAGCCCCCTGCGCTTCAGTGGCATTACCGCCTTGCTCGGGGTGATATGATTTAAAAAAAAAATATTGAAAAATATCAGCAGAAAATCTGGACAAAGCCTGCTCGCCTTAAATTCCTTTCTACTAATAAACCGGATGTGCGTTGTGGTGCATTGGATATCGGCTTGGAATGAGAAATCAGGGAGCCGAGTTTGAATTCCAGCTGAATTCATTACATTCACTTACGCACAAATACCCTTGGGAAAGGTATTAATCCGTTTCTTTCTTCCAGTTATGGGTTAAACAGCAGGACAGATTGGGTTCTATAGCCTTGGTCGGCAACCAGTCTACTGCAGAAAGCAATGGCAACCTACTGCGGGATAATCTTCTGCCCAGTCAGTCATGTCTCGAAAGAGACATGATCGCCCAAGCGTGTATCACGTATGGCACTTAACTGACTGACTAGTAAACCACTGAAATCAGCAGTTTTGCCTTCAGTTTTCCAACATAATACACACACACACATACATACATATATATATATCTATATATATATAAAATTTGTCTGTTTCTTTTATGATGTATATAACAGTGGTCAATTTAAAACATTTTAAGGGCTTTTAATACACATAAAAATAACTTTTTTTTATTATTTGCACATTAACTGGTTGTTTAATGTTTAGTTTGATTTTCAAAACAGATGTTTGTTATCGTTTGATGCATTCCTTTTGGAAAATGTGTAAAAGAATGGCAGAACTTGGGAGTGTCCAAAGAAAACAAACAGCAGCTTTGAAAATTGCTGTTTAATGAATGAAACAGCCTGTTCATTGGTAACCATAAAGTATTATACACACATGCTTACATATATATATATATATAACTCAAAATATATCTTATATTGTTCAGGCTGTTGTTTTCATTTTTATTCCCATATTCATATCATTTCAGCCATTAAATACTCTGATCTTATTTAAGGGGCTGAAATTTTTAACCAAACCCATTGTTTTGATCCCTGGGGTAGATTGTTTTTGCCTTCAAGAACACATGGCCCAGTGAATAAAAGCATTGGTTGGATCCAGTGACTTGACCCAAAGAGTTGTGAGTTCGGTACCTGGCGACAATAGTAGCAAACAAAAAACTTAAAGAGTTGAGTTAAAGGGAGATAACTAAGATATCCAGAAGTGAAACAACCCATGGAATGAGCATAATCTACCCAATGATCAAAATAAAGGGTTCGGTTCAAAATTACAGTCACCTGATGAAGGTCAGAGTGTACAATGGCTGAAATGTTATGAAATGGTAATAAAGATGAAGACAACAGTCTGAACAATGTAAATAATGTAAATATATCATCTCAGAAATACATACGAAAATATATCTGTAAAAAGACAATATACATAAACCTTCTTTATCTGACATGTTTCATCCTCTGAGGATTTTATTTTTGGCAAGTATTTCTTTAGGAGTAAAAATGTTATCAGATTTTAAAATTTTATGGGCATTTTTAAATTTAAAAAACTTTGAGAACTCAAGGATAAAGTCCATCAGAGAATGAAACCTATTGTTAAAGAAAGGTTTTTCCCCCCTCTCTTCTTTTTATATATATATATATAAATCCCGGTAAAGAGGACCCAAGGTTTTACAATTTTGAGTTTTCTGTCATTTACTTTTTTTTTTTAAAGTGCTCAATACAATGAATATTGTAGACCATGATATAATTATATAATTAAATTTGTTATACAATTAAAAATACATTGCAACATGGAAATTTTTATGTTTTGAGAATTCTATCTCGTCATCAGGCAGTATTAGATGTTAGTTGTGAAAATGATTTTCATTTAAAAATTTCTAAATGAAAATCATTTTCACAACTAACATCTAACATTGCCTGATGATGAGACAGAAATCTCAAAACATAGAAATTTCCATGTAACAATATATTTTTAATTTTTAATTATATAACAAATTTAATTATATAACAGGCAAGAGGAAAACTGTCCTTAATCTTAGCCAATGTATTTTGTCATCAGACAGGCCTTTTCAAGGCAAATGAAATGATCTTATTTTGCAAAATGTAGCTATAAACTAAAGCAAAGTGGTGTTATGCAATTTTTTAAATTATAAGAGGTTCATAAATATTCACCATGTTAACTAAAATGTTATATTAAATAACATCATTCATTTGTCCACCTGCGACAACAGGAGGTGGGTCCTTGTCTTACAGAACAAACCAGGCACGTTGATTTGCAAAACGAATAAGAGAAGACTTTCACAATAGGAACATGACTGCCAGGGTTCAGATAAATCGTTACAAGCAGAGTCTTAAGTTTAAGATTGTCTTGATGGTGGAAGAGAATTGGAAATCTTTTCCATGGTATCTTATTATACTTACTGAAATTGGGATGCTGAGTTACATAATTTAATATAACATCTCAGTTAATCTGGTGAATAATTATGAGCGGTTTGTAATTTAAAGAAATTTTTTGAGTAACTAACAACATTTTTCTTTTGTTTATAGTAACATTGTGCAAAATAAAATCATTACAGTTGCCTTGAAATAGTCTGTCACATGACAAAACATATCGACTGAGACTAAGTACAGTTTTCCTCTTTTCTTTTATCTACATTGTTTTCTTCTGAAGATTAAATATGAGAATATTTACACATATATATGATGTATGGGTGTGAAAGGAAACTTTATTCAATTGCTTTAATGTTTATGAAGGTATTTTCTATGCACAGGAATTAAGAAAAGAATTATTGATGTGCGCACACACACACACACACACACAAGTATATAGATACATTATATACTATTATACTATAATGTAATTTGAAATTTTTGAAAATGGCTTATGTAAGCCTAAAACTTAGATTGGATTATAAAATAAATTATGGGTCAATATTGTGATTTTCTTTCATCATTTAATGATAACACTATTAAATTTATATGACAATATGAAAAAAATTTACATAAAATAAATAAACAAAACTTGTCTGTATTATTTAATGAAACATGCATCAATACATATATATATGTATGTGTGTGGTTTAATAAAGAAGACGCGGAAAACTATACTTTTCTCACCTACGCGTTTCATCCTGTGTTGGACTTTATCAATGCAATTTTTTAGTGTATTTGAATTTAGTGTGTCTGTGTGTGTCTTAGTTTTTTCATGTTATTTTGTTGAGGGAAAGCTTGTATTTTTTTATAAATATTTCTTCCTGCATCATGATCGTGTCATAATCTGCATTTTGATAGATAGGCTTTACTCTGAATTTACCTCCACTACATTCATATAAATGTTAGAAAACATACAATTTCCTGTTATTGGCTAGTTTAATGTTACTTCTGTGCAGGACTACTCTTTTATTCAGGCCTTGTGTCACTCCCACATATTTTGGGGTATTCATCGCATTTCAGAGCATAATTTACATTTTTAGAGTTGCAGCTCAGATTTATTTTTATTTCAAATGTAGATGTGTTTTCAAACTTGATCTACCCAACCCTCATTCTCAGTATCCTTACCCGCCTATCACCCACCCTCTGACATTTCCTATATTTAATCAGCCTTTCTCCACTCTATGTAGCCCCCTGCGCAGTAGTGGCAGTGACATGCCTTGCTCGGGGTGAAACGCTTATAAAAAAAAAAAAAAAGAAAAAAGTGGTTTGCCTCTATTATTATCTTGCATACCCCCACATCATTTTCCTTGCATTTTGTGACACCCCTGTGTTGTGTGTTGCTTGAATTTCAATGAGGTTAGTATATTTTTTTAAATTTTGGGGTTGGCATTTGCTGGATGTATGTTGTGGTGCTTTGGATATCGGCTCAGAACAAGAAATCGGGGAACCAAGTTTGTTTTCCAGCTGAATTCATTGCATTCACTTATGCGCAAATACCCTTGGGAAAGGTATTAATCCATCTATTCCTTCCAGTTATGGATTAAATAATAGGACAGATTGGGTTCTATAGCCTTGGTCGGCAACCAGTCTACCGCAGAAAGCAATGGCAACCTACTGCGGAATAATCTTCTGCCCAGTCAGTCATGTCTCGAAAGAGACATGATCGCCTAAGCATGTATCACGTATGGCACTTAGCTTACTGACTGATTTACTTTTAATTATATTAGTTGTCTTTAAGATTTATTTCATCTTTTTTGTTGAGTAATTCTAGGTGACTTTTTATCTTTGTAAATAATTCTGGGTTGCTTTTGTTGTGTGTGGAGACGTATGTGAGTATATTTTCGACTTTTTCATGTTTTTTTTTTCTTTTTTTTTTTTGATTCTGAAGAGATTCTAATGGTATTTCTTCTGCCAGATGGAAATTCTTGTTTATTAGTGGAGTGGGCTATCCTCTTATTTGTAGCGTTTGTGGTAGTTCCTCTTGTAATATAACAATCTGGCCCCACCCGAGGAAGGCTGATGCAAGCGGGGGCGTTTCCGGTCGTTGAAAGGAACGGATGTTTGTTTGATCTTATTTCCGGCAGTAGCGGAAATGGCTACAGAGGCAAACAGAACAGGTGTCTCTGAGAATTACGTGGGCGTGCGTGGGCGAGGCAAAACCGGAAGAAAAAGTCCCGGTTCTGGAGATTATAAAAAGACCTCGGCGCATGGATTCACCAGTAGTAGACCAGAGTAGCAGCAGAGAGAGAGAGACACAACAGATACGACGACACTCCCGTCAACCCATTAGAGGCGCGCTCTCTCAATTCTGTCCCCTATGCTACACGGTTCATCGTCATTAATAAAAATATAACTTATATTTTTATATATATGCGTGTTTGTTGTTTATTGATATACAACACTCTAAGCGTACTTTACTAAGGGTTTCATCAGCTACTATTGTGCAAATTTGTCATGCTAGGTAGTAGGAGATGGATTTTAGACAACTTTTAAGGTGATGACTACTAAAATGGAGGTATTGTTGGGTGTCTGTGGGTTTATGGTAAATGTTTATGAGGATGTAATTGTTTTTGTTTTTATGAGTATGTCTAGGAATAGCAATTCATTATAGCTATATTCTTCTATGAACTTAATTTTAGGGTGCAAGATTTGGAGTACATTGTGCAGTCCATTAGTGTTTCTATTACACACACACACACACACACACACACACACACACATATATATATATCTGTAAATTCAGATCATATTTATGGTGGGGGGTAGATATTTCAACATGTCAGTTCAGGACATATATTGTCAAGCCCATTCAAACAATGAAGACAGATGTGAGAATATTTTCAACTTTTCATGTTTTTTTTTCTTTTTTTTTTTTGATTCTGAAGAGATTCTAATGGTATTTCTTCTGCCAGATGGAAATTCTTGTTTATTAGTGGAGTGGGCTATCCTCTTATTTGTAGCGTTTTTTGTAGTTCCTCTAAGCGTACTTTACTAAGGGTTTTATCAGCTACTATTGTGCAAATTTGTCATGCTAGGCAGTAGGGGATGGATTTTAGACAACTTTTAGGAGGGGGGGACTCTTGAAATGGAGGTATTTTTATGCGTCTGTGATGATGTAATTGTTTTTGTTTTTATGAGTATGTCTAGAAATGGCAATTCATTATAGCTATATTCTAGTGTGAACAATTTTAAGGTGCAAGTTTTGGAGTAGAGTGTGTAGTTTATTTATGTTTCCAACATGTTGATCTCCAAAAGATAAAACAATGATTTGTGTGTGTGTGTGTGTGTGTGTGTATGTATATATATATATAGCATAATGATGATCCACGTATACTGTCTTAATATGTATAGGAAAAACTACTAAAAAGTTATAAGTTTAAAAATGTTTTTTTTTTGGCAGTATTTATTTATTTCTATTATTATATATATATATATATATATATATATATTTGATATTTCAGACCAGCCTCGGCCTTTCATCAGAAACAAATGATTTTAAAATTTAAACTAGAAGTGTTCGCTGCGAGAGCGTTCGTCGAGAGATATTTACATCACGTGATGTAGAAAGCGAGAGAGTTTTTTAATATTTGTAAACATAAACCTATCTCTAATAATATTTTTAAATGTTATTTTAAAGAAAAATTTTTAAGTGTATCTAAAAAATGTTTAACTATTGAAATATTATAAAGATTCAAAATACCTAAGTTCCTATTTAACTCTAGCCTATATGTATTTAATTTTAAAATCCAGTATTTTTCTATCTTTCTGCGTGAGTATGTGGAACTAAAATCGCTTCTAATTTAAATTTTAAAATCATTTGTTTCTGATGAAAGGCCGAGGCCGGTCTGAAATATCATATATATATATATATATATATATAATAGGAATAAATAAATACTGTAAAAAAAAATACATTTTTAAACTTACAACTTTTTAGTAGTTTTTCCTACATATATATATATATTTGTGTGTATGTTGTTTGAGGAGAAATGCATGCTGAAATAGAAAAAAGTTATAAAGTTTTTTGTGTGAGGCATTTCATCTTTTTAGACTTCATCAGACAAAATTTGTTACATTGGTGTAATTAAGGATGTACATGTATGAGGGATGCTGGGAAATTTAAATTTTAAAATTTTGGGGTATATAATCTAGCCTATTGCTTTTAGATTATTTTCATCACTTGTTATTAGATATCCCACACTGCAATAATAGAAGATATGCCAGGAATAGTGAAATGTTTTAAGAGTTGATGCATAAAATTTGCTATGGATGACGTTACGATTAAGGCACTCTCATTGATCTTCAGTGAATTGTTTTCTCTTTTGACCAGCGTAGCATTTTTATGTCAAAATTTAGTCGAATGATATCCTAAAGGACAAAACGTGGCACATGAAAACTTTTTTCCGTTTTGTCATACATTTTTTCCATAATATTGTTCTTCCTTCATATATAAAAATTCACATATCTTTTTCTCATGTATATGTATATGTGAATGTGTGAAGATTAATAGAATGTCCATATGTAGATATTTAGGTGTTAAAAGTATTACATTTCAAGTTTATGGACCATATCTTAAAATATGCTTATTTCTACTTTTTGATAGTTTAAGTTATACATGACACATTTTCTGTTTTATACATTTGTATTTTTTTTAAAAATATACATTTGACGGATGAGGGCTCCTAAGTTATAATTCTCATTTTATCTCACTTACTGACGTTCTCCCTCTCAATTGCTCTGTCATTCTCTCTCTCTCTCTCTCTCAACTGCTTTGTTCTCTCTCACTTTCTCTCTTAATCGCTCTGTTGTTCTTTTTCTCTCTTATTCATTCTGTTATTCTCTCTCTCTGTCAATTTCTGTCTCTCTCTCACTCTCCTGATCACTCAGTTGTTCTTGTTATCTTCCTCAATCACTCTGTTATTCTCTTTCTCTGTTAATTTCTCTCATTCTTTCTCTCAATTACTCTGATTGCTCTCTCTCTCTCTCTCTCTTAACCATTTTGTCATTCTCTCTCTTTCCCTCTCAGTCATTTTGTCATTCTCTCTCTTTCCCTATCAATCGTTTTGTCATTCTCTCTCTTTCCCTCTCAGTCATTTTGTCATACTCTCTCTTTCCCTCTCAGTCATTTTGTCATTCTCTCTCTCCTTCTCAATCATTTTGTCATTCTCTCTCTTTCCCACTCAATCATTTTGTCATTCTCTCTCTTTCCCTCTCAATCGTTTTGTCATACTCTCTCTTTCCCTCTCATTCGTTTTGTCATTCTCTCATTTTCTCTCTCAATCATTTTGTCATTCTCTCTCTTTCCCACTCAATCATTTTGTCATTCTCTCTCTTTCCCTCTCAATCATTTTGTCATTCTCTCTCTCTCTCTCTCCTTCTCAATTGTTCTTTCATTCTTTCTTTTTCTTAATTGCTCTGTCATCTTTACTTTTTCTCAGTCATTCTTTCATTCTCTCTCTCTCTCTCTCTCTGTCACTCTCTCTGCTTTCACTTTTGCTACTTATGAAAAACAAAGATATTCAAGTGAAAAAAAAAACAAAATCTGTCTATTTTTCTAAAGCATTTCTACATGCTTTCAACTTGGCAGAAACATTTACCCCTTCCTTGGCCACAAAATTTGTTTCTGGAGAACTCGGTGACATTTAGCCATAATTGTTTGAGATTATTTGAGACTTGTTCTAGTTCCCATGCTAGATTCTTAGAACTTTATCAGTTAAGAGTTGGCTTTGGGTTGGGTGGCATTGATTACTTATGTAATTCAAGAATTTGTTGTCAACACGAAATCCAAAGACAACAAGCAACTTCTCCTAATACCAGTGAGTGTCCCACTCTTGAATTCCTTCTGAATAAGAAAAAAAAATTGTTAATAAGATAATTAAAATTTAAATGGTATTTTTTGGTCACATGTTTGTGTATCTGTCTTTGAAGCAAACAAAACATGGGAAAGTACAACAATCTTTTTTTAATACCATTTATTAATAAATTTAGTGAGATGTTACATGGTAATTTGTTGATAAATATCATAGGTCGGATTTGTTGCAGCCTACTGCTCCCACTGATGATTTTTACAAAGGGGCAACCTTGACCTTGCCAGCAGAAATCAGAAGCCAGGAGATGTTGTTAACAGCTAAACCCTTATCTTATAATCAACATCATTTTTGCTGAAAAATCAGCCCCTTCTTTGTCTGCAGAGTAGGATCAGAGTGTAGTATCTGAGAACAGATACTCACTTTCCACTCTCCAGCCACCTCCAGCTAGGCATACACTTTGTTTGTGATCTTGTTACCTGTGGTTGATTCTTGGAGCAATTACCTGGTCCCACTTTAGGTTTGACTTTCCTTTGGAGGTGGGACGATCTAGTCTGCTTGAGATTCCATTACTCACGGTTGATCTGGCAAAGGAGATGACAACTGTTGAAGTTCAATGGCTTTTGCACATGCTAACTCACAGAGATCCTGTTTAACTGGGGGTCGAATCCTGCAAAATAAGCAAAACATAAGTCAGCCCATGGTTAAAGCACACACGTGCTAGCTTGCCCATCTGCATGGGAGTGTACATGGCCAAACCCGTCTTCCTCGTCAATTGCAGCCAAAACTTGACTTTAATGTTCCAGCCTGTGCCATTCCTCTCACCTGCCGTTTCTCTTAAACCGTTTTCACCTGCAATGTTTCTGCCAACTGACAACATAGGCACTGACGACATTCCAGAATTCACCATTCCTGCTAGATGTTGATGACACTCCGGCCTGTGCTGTTCCTCCCAGATGCTGACGATATTCCTGCCAACCAACAATGACGTTCCAACCTGTGCTGTTCATGTCACATGCCAATGATGTTCCTGCCAGATGTTGACTATTTTCCAGCCAGTACCTTTCTTGATGACATTCATGCCTTTCATACCAGATACTGACAACATTCCCACTGACCGACAACAATGCTGATCCTGCCAATCACTGCCAGCATTTTAGCCTTTTCCAATTGCCTAGGTTGCTCGTTTTTATCACAATAAAAATACTTGTAGAAATTCTACATCATTGCCTATGTCTGCTCATTGTCTTTATTGTTTTCACACATGTAAAAGGTTTGCAGGTTCAGTAATTTTTCCTTACCTTGGCTCTGTAACAAGTGATGACTCTTGACGTGATCACAGCTAAATATTGATGGAGTCTGGTGAAAGCAAATTAATGGACATGATGGTCTCCTCAATAACACTATCGTCCTATCAGGGACAACATTTTGTCAGTCTCAGCGTCTCTAGGCCATTTATTACACCCACCCGCATTCTGAAAATGGATGTCAAAGCATATCAGGATGATATATATATATATATATATAGAGAGAGAGAGAGAGAGCACTAAACAAACATTGAAGATAAGGTAAAATTATTATTCATATATATATGTATAGTGTTGAGTTGCGATAATGTTTAGTACCAAGATTGTTGTTTTTTTCAGTAGTTTTACTGATAAAATATATTTTAGCTTGTAGGTTTTTATTATAAAGTGCTCAATATCAAGGCTGAAGTAGAGGGTTGATAGGTTTAATGCAAAGAATTTGTCACTTAGCAGGTACATGCTAACTTCAAAGTTTTATGAGGACACTGTTATGATGTCTTCACTCATCTAGGCTGTTTTTTTAATGCAGCCCTGATGAGTGAAGACTTCATAATGGCGTCCTCACAAAACTTCAAAATCAGCCTGAACCTGCTCAGTTAAAGTGACAAATTCTTTGCATTAAACAATATATATATATATAGCCTTTGAGATTGTACTCACCTGATTGACTCAGTCAATTAAAAACTTAATTAAGCAATTAAAGTTTATTGCTTTATTCGCCTGCGGTTGATTCAAAATCTTTGAAACATGTCCCTTCAAATATAGAAAATGGAAATCTTATTCCTTTTACAACCCAAAAGTATGCCATTGAAGATTCACATGTTACTTAGAATGACCTACAATGACATTATTGGACTCTGGTCTTATACATGGCACCTGATTTACATTGAAATGTGGGGTTAAACAAAAGACAGTGACATCCTGCAATCATCAAAGCAAGATCTGATAAATGGAATTTAGATTGACAAGCTCCTTTCTCACTTTTATCGTCCTGGTCATTGTAAACATTCGTTTATTTAACACTTCCAGACTGGAAGCAAAATGTCTCTGTTGCCCAGATTAAAGATGCTCACAGATTTTTAGAAACCCATTTGGGAAAATATTATCCTTGACTTAACATCTATATTTCCTGCCCACTTACAAAAAGTAAAAATGAACATTTGAAAGAAAGAAAAAATATGCATAGTTCTTTCAACCACATGCTGAAAAACAAATTAAGTAAGTAATTTTTTTATAGAAAATCGTTGAGAAAATCAGATTTGTTATTTTTTTTATCATCTATGAGATTGAGGTTGTAGTCAAACAGAAAAAAGAAACTACAAATTTAGGTACATCCACTCAATTATCACAAAAAAATGCATAACATGTTGTTAAAAGGGCTCAAACTTAATAAAAACAGTTTTATCATCAAAATGTTTATGCTATTATTAAGAGGAAAGATCAAATTTTATTGTTATTTTTAAAAAAAATTTTAATCGTTTTAGCACGTTTAAAATTTTAATTAAAATTTTATTTTTTATTTTCTGTCAGCGATTCATGCTATGTTTACGTAAGACGACTATTAAGAAAATGGAGTTGGTTGAGTGATTTCTTTTTCAAATCTCAAAGGCTATATATATATATATAGTCCTATGTCGATGGCACAACTTGGGGTTTCATGCGTTATGCAATCAACAGGGGCATATTTTAAACTCATATTTTGAAATATGCATAAAGCATGAAACTTCCGAGTCATGCCATTGATGTAGGACAATATATATATATATAGCTCTGTTCATACTTCATTGAGCACTGTTTCATTAACACCTGAATAATAATACTATACATATGTGTACCCTCATATGCATACTTATTGATTCGCGTTACTATATATATATAATGGACTCACCTGTTGATTTCGATGTATGAGTGTCTAACTCAGTTAGACTGCCACACAAAGAGTTGTTTAGAGTGGTGAAGGCTTGTGTAGCACCATCCACACTTTTTGGAACTGTTGATAACTAACAATTGGTGCAGAAGTTTGCCACAGATTGCATGAACAGCAGACCTCAGTTATTTAACTCATAACTGGAGGGAAAGGACAGATTAGTATCTTTTCCAAGGACACTAGTGTGTAAGTGAATGCAGTGCGTTCGACTGGAATTGGAACTTGGCTCACCGATTTCCTTCTCCAAGCCAACGTCCACCGCATCACAAAGCACATCCGTCAATAAACACTTACAGCACCTGGTATTCCAAGCGGTCACCCATCTAAGTACTGACCAGGCTCAACATTGCTTAACTTCAGTGATCGAGCGGAAACCAGTGTATTCAACGTGATATGACCGTAATATATATATATATAAGCAAAGACTTGTATCCACAGAAACAAACAATTGATTTGACCAAACAGGACATCATCTTTTATTTCTCTTTATTTGTTTTTAGACCTTAGATATCTTTTGGCCAGCACTTATTCATAGGTTATCCATTGGCACTTATAATAATACAAGGGACACAAAAATTCAAATATTAACTACAATAGAAGGAAAGTTGGAGCTCGTTTAAAATTAAATTTATTAAAATAATTAAAATTTAAGCGGGGTGTGAACCACAGTTTCACAAGAGTTAATAAAATTAGAATAAAAAATAAGTCACGGTCCTTCCAAAGGACTCAATGTTCATATAAAGTAGTCCTTCTGCCTGCACAAATTAGGACAATGTAATTTCAAATAAATTGCTTCAAGAACACGCAAATGATAAGCAGTTTGAGCACGACACTGGACAGAGAACCAAGTGTCCTCATACATGGAGGCACAATCCTGATTATTCAACAAATGTTGGCCAATAGCTGACTCCTTAACGGCTTGAGTAGATCTTGTACTAAGTCCAGGATTACTGGAATTAATATATATATATATATATATATATATATATATATATAGTCATCCGCAGACAGATCTGTTTTGCTGTATCACAGCTCTTCAGTACGGTTAGACATCTGATTGCTTTTAACCCAGGATTGAAATATGACCGTGATTCTCTATATATATATATATATATATATATATATATATATAATTAAATTTTGTGTATAGGATCAAAACAAATGTTATATATTACATTTTAAAGTAAAAGCCAAAAAATATGATAGTTGCAAAAATAAATAAAACACAATGTTTCTCAAAATGTTCGCTTTTGTGGGGGAGTGGTTTTCCTCTAAAAATCAGCCATTCTTTTCTCGTTGCGAGTTCTTATGAGATTTTTGCATTGAGATTAGATTGCTCTCAAACAAGTCTTTCATCCAATGGATTATATATGATTATGTTAAGATAGCTTTTTGCAGGCAAAAGTATCTGATCTGCCCAATATCTGTCAATCCTTTCTTGTCAGTTGCTAAATTAGTCACAAGAGCAGACTTGGACAGTGTAACTGTGAGCCGTACCAATTCTCACAGAGTATGTTTTGTTTTCCTCAAGCTGACTGCTATTTCACTGCAAAAGTGAAATAAAAAATAAGTGTGACATTGCTCAGCCATATAACGGGCAATGTCATATAGCTTGAATTTTAGTGATATAAAAAGGTATCTTTCTTTTTTTAATCATGTCTTTATCATTGGAAGCTTATATTATACTCTCCATTAAATAACTTGTATGGAAACAAGAAGTGCAACATTACCTTAAGTGGAATCTTACTTTATTGGGAAAAATGGTGAATTGTTTTGTAAAACATGTAAAAATAAGTATTTTACTGTTTTGGTGTGTAAAAAATTGCTGTTTTGGGCATAAAAATGGATATTTTACTGTTTTGTGCATTAAAAAGATGTGATATTGCCCCCTGGGTGTTAGAAAAAAAAGTGATCTTACTTTCTGGGACAAAAAAGGGAATTTAACTATTTTGTGTGTAAAAATAACGGATTTTACCATTTTGGGTATAAAAATGAGGAAAGTGGCTGTTTTGGGCATAAAAATGGATATTTTACCATTTTGTGTGTTAGAAAGTGTAATATTGTCTCCCTGAGCATATAAAAGTGTGATCATACTTTTGAGGCTGAAAAAATTAGAATTTAACTGTTTTGTGATTTTATCATACTTAATGTCATGAACAGATAGTTGAAATTTCTAGGACATATATGTGGAAAGTGTGTTTAGAAAACACATGAGACATATTAAATTCAAGTGGGACAGTGGAAAACAACATATAATGTACTTAACAACCTTGTGTAAATGGTTGGCATAACAAATTCTTCTTCATGTACCATGTCACTTCAGGACATAGGCGATCATGGACTTTCACTTGGCTCTGTCTCTTGTCACTCTCAACATTCTTCCTTTTGGTATCTCTCCCAAAACCCATTCTGCCACTGCTTTCCCCTGTCTCTCTTTCCCTCTATCCATCCTGTGAGTATTAAATTCTCCAGGCCCTACTTCCTCATTATGTGTCTTCTTGTTTCTATCCTCTGCAACACCTCGTCATTAGTCACTTGCTCAGTCCATGGTATCCTCAGCATCCTTCTGTAAAACCACATTTCTGCTGCTTCATACCTCTTCTTAATCCTTGATGAGATCATCCAACATTCACTTCCATACAGAAGGACAGACATCACATAGCAATCTGGCACTCTCTTCTTTGTTTCCAGTGAGATTTTCCTGTCTCTCAGTACTCTGGTTAGATTTTGAAATGTGTCCTTGGCCATGCCAATGCGTCTTTGGATCTCATCGACACACTTTCCATTCTCTGTCAGCACGATTCCCAGAAAAAAAACAAATACAAGTCTTAAAATTATTGTGCATTAGTAGAAAACAAACTAATTTATGTTAAGTTTACCAATATTTACATTCAATTTTGCATATGTATTTTTAATATGATTTTTAAACTATGATTTTTATTTATTTTAAAGTAACGTGATTTTATGTTTTTTTTTTATGTTTTTCTCATGATATCTAAACGTATTTATAAATGGAACTTTGTGTGTGTGTCCATTACCTATAGACTCCGAAATGGTTGAACCGAATTTCTTGAAAATTTACACAGTTGTACTATAAGCGTCTGCGAGTTCTTAGCTAGGTTTGGTGTCAAGGTATCCCGATAAATGTCAAAAATCCATAATCAAAAAATCAGGTTATAGAAGGAGTGGTCTAATTTTAATCAAATTTGATACACTCATAGACAAAAACATAAGAAACGATATTCAGAAGTTTCAAGGTTGCAGTTCTTACAATAGTGCAGAAAATTAATAATATATATATATGTATAGAAAGGCAAGATGTTTGTGTGTGTGTGTGTCAGTTTATCTGCCTGTATGTCTGTATTTTTTTTTCAGCCCTTTTATTTTAGTTTTTGCTTCGGGTTTGGCTCTAAGTAGATATAATTGTAGTTCTTAGTCTCAGCCATGATACCATTTACTCAGAGGACTTATTTAGTCTTCAAAATTCAGTTTACGACGCAAAAACTTATTTGATATGGATACCAGGAAATCAAAATTTTATCCATTCATTCTTCTTTCAGTCTGTGGTTTCGCTTTAACTGGAAACAACTATTGCCTTTTAGTCTTTTGTGCCAACGTCCAAATTGTCTGTGCTCCAGGACCACAGATTAGTTTTAAAGCTTTCATTACACCCGAGCAACGCCGGGTTATACTGCTAATTATTATTATTTCAATATTTGTAGCAAACAGACAAAGTCAATTAAAATTACTTAAATTTGATGTTTATTTTTCCATATATTTTTTACCCAGGTTTGAAACTTGACTGAATTGGCGTCAGTCAGTAATTCTACCTCTGAGCTATGGGCGCTCGGTAGAGGGAGGCAGTCTTTTTAGCATGTATATTATCATTATACACACCCAATAGCCAATATATATATATATATATATATATATATATAAAATCACCTTTAAATCCGGTCATAGCACATTACATTGCATTTGAATACATGGTTCTGTTGTCATTTCGCGCTATCACGCGGTGTGACATCATAGAACCGCATTGCAAATTTACGAATTGCATTTGTTATTTTTGGTAACTATTGCTGTTGCCTAGCGGAGTTTTATGTCAACACAAAATAAAATCGTCGGTGATGGTGGATGTTATTTTGTTACCATCTCGGTGACCTTTCTGAAGATGGCTCATGTGAGCCGAAAACTTAGAACCAAATTAATAAAAAATTATCTAAACTTATTTGATATGGATACCAGGAAATCAAAATTTTATCCATTCATTCTTCTTTCAGTCTGTGGTTTCGCTTTAACTGGAAACAACTATTGCCTTTTAGTCTTTTGTGCCAACGTCCAAATTGTCTGTGCTCCAGGACCACAGATTAGTTTTAAAGCTTTCATTACACCCGAGCAACGCCGGGTTATACTGCTAATTATTATTATTTCAATATTTGTAGCAAACAGACAAAGTCAATTAAAATTACTTAAATTTGATGTTTATTTTTCCATATATTTTTTACCCAGGTTTGAAACTTGACTGAATTGGCGTCAGTCAGTAATTCTACCTCTGAGCTATGGGCGCTCGGTAGAGGGAGGCAGTCTTTTTAGCATGTATATTATCATTATACACACCCAATAGCCAATATATATATATATATATATATATATAAAATCACCTTTAAATCCGGTCATAGCACATTACATTGCATTTGAATACATGGTTCTGTTGTCATTTCGCGCTATCACGCGGTGTGACATCATAGAACCGCATTGCAAATTTACGAATTGCATTTGTTATTTTTGGTAACTATTGCTGTTGCCTAGCGGAGTTTTATGTCAACACAAAATAAAATCGTCAGTGATGGTGGATGTTATTTTGTTACCATCTCGGTGACCTTTCTGAAGATGGCTCATGTGAGCCGAAAACTTAGAACCAAATTAATAAAAAATTATCTAAATGTTGGAGAATTTTTGTCTTTATTTTCAACTGAAATTAAAGCCAAAATATGTTTAGAACAGCTCATGATTAAACATAATAGACATTCATTGTCTCTTATATTTAACAGTATATGTTTAGAAATATATATATATTGAAAAAGTCAGACAAGTTATCTCCTTTGTGTTTCAGAGGGAGTGGGATGTCTAAATAAAAGATGACTAATATTTGAAATTTCTCTTCTGAGATGTCCATTCTGCTGAAAATTTGATTAATGGAATAGAAAAATGGTTCAACTTAAAATTATGCTTAATTGCTTGAAAAGAGAAGCTCAACCCCAAAGTCATAAATGTCATATGAGAATTTAATCTCCTTGTTTATTAGAAATTTGTTTTTTATGACTTTTCCTTGGGGATTAGAAATAAACTCAGGAAAAAAAAATTAGGCCAATGTTTGCTTTTAGTCAGTCAGTTAAGTGCCATATATGGTGCTACATGCTTGGGCGATCATATCTCTTTCAAGACATGATTGACTAGGCAGAATATATTCCTGTAGTAAATTGCTATTATTTTCTGTGGTAGACTGGTGGCTTACCAATGCAATAGAACCCACTCTGTCCTGCTATGCTGTTCAACTCATAGTTTGAAGGAGAAGAGGTCGATTATATTATATTATTAACCTTCTTTTACCAATGCAATGCATGTTCAGATTTTGGTGTTGCACTTTCCATCCTATGTTTTTATACAATATTTTATTAATCTAAAATGTGTTAAATATATAAATTTGTTAAATATATAAGTCTGTTATATTATAGCAGGTTATCCATTCTTTTCCAGTTTATAGTTGGAAGTCAGTCCTAGTGAAAGGTAGTTGTGTATTGTCGGAGATTGACGGAATTTGGCCTTGTTGGAGATAGCCCACTATAAGTCATAAAATGATTATAAATCAAGAACAGCAAATTGAGTTGAAAAATAACATTTTATATATACACATATCAATTAAGGTTTTTAAAATTAAAATAATACTTAGAGTATAGGTCCAACAGACATTAAAATGTTCATGGCAATAAAATGCTGAAAAGAGAATTAATGCTTTGGAATGTGAGAGCGTTGTAAGTAAGGAATATCTTTGAGGTATTTGCTCCTTAGGTCAGTAAGTAGTTTTGAGACAGTGAAAGATAAGAGGAGAGGAAAGGGAGGCTAGGATAGTAAGCCGCTTGACTTAGGTCAAGGGGATACTGATTACACTCATGTCTAGGTCTGTCTGTCTGCTAATGCTTTCTGTATCAGCTTTTTATATCTTCTTTTTGGATTGCAGCAAATCATTTCGGAATTCATATCCATATTTGATTCTGGGATTCCCATTGTCCGATAAATAAAATTCGTATAGGCTTGTGAACTGGAAATTTAATATTAAATTAACTTTTATTTTTCAACTGGAACATCTGCGCGAATCAGGCTGCGCATGGATGACTTTTGGTCATTCTTAACGGTTTGGTAAGCGAACGCAAGCAACATAACTCGACTATATTCTGTAAAAAACGGTTTAATTTCTATTTTTGTCTTCAGAAATTGAATTAAATCAACTTTACAGTGTTAGCTGCTTGTGGTAAGTCAACCGGGATTCAGTCCATTTTTCAGTCTGTTTTTGTGAAATTTCTTGGAAATTATTTTATTTATTTATTTTTTTTTTCGTCTTTTGGCCGTCTTTGTTTTTTTTTTCGTCACTTAATTTGTGTAAATAATTTTGCTATTCAAGGGTATTTTCGACTTTTACTAAGTTAAAACTTTGTAAGCCTCAGTCACTTTTTCCTTGTTTTTTTTTTTTTTTTTAATTGGAGTAGATAGTTTCTACTATCGCCCGGTCTCACACTCCACCCCCTTCTTTTGAATGAGTTTAGAGGTGATCACCTTGT
This sequence comes from Ascarosepion bandense, assembly GCA_037127315.1. NCBI lineage: Eukaryota > Metazoa > Mollusca > Cephalopoda > Sepiida > Sepiidae > Ascarosepion > Ascarosepion bandense. Next base: position 832,126 of record JBBBDQ010002319.1, on the reverse strand, counting down.
TTCTTGTTTAGGAAGGGGTTCCCGGTTCATCCCCTTTCTCTGGTCTTGGTGTTAGTTCAGCTGGAAGCTCTTTGCAGTTACGGAGTATGGTGGCAAAGTCTTTACATTCTGAGGGTACCGGGTTGGCAGTTTCCTGGTTGCTGCTTCCGACTGGTAGTTAGGAGCCCGAACTCTTGCGTAGCGTCTTGAGAGGCCGCTCTGATCAACAGTTGAATAATACCGGGGTTCTTGTAGTGCCATATCGCGCATGGACGGGCGTCCCTGCATGAACGTTCGGTGGGCAACCCCGAGGCCACATTATGTTGTAGGCCGCGCCAGTCTCCATCCTTCACAAGTTGCAAATGATTGACCGACTGATTCTATTCTAAGACCACTCCTTTAACTGAATTACTATGGAAAAAAGCAAACATAATAACAAAACTAAACCAGCTCATTTGAAAACGCCCAAACCTGTCTGCATCTCTTTCACTAACATACGCGGCATCCGCACCAACTTCCCCAGCGTAGATTCTTTCCTCCATAATAACTCACCTGATATATTAGCCCTATGTGAAACTAATCTTAACCCTTCTATCCCCTCATCTGAGTTCTGCGTTCCTGGCTACCTTCCCCTCTTCAGGAAGGACTCCAATGTTCATATGCATGGGCTTGGTGTCTATGTCAGCGAACACCTTCCCTTAGCTAGGGTGTCATCTTTTGAATCCCCAGATCATTCTTTCATGTGCTTCCGCCTCTCACTTCTCAGCTCGATTAGCTATCTCTTCTTTCTGTACCGCTCTCCTTCCTCCCCTGATTGTTCGTTACTTGACATCATTTCTGACAATATTGACAAAGCCATTTCTACCCATCCCTCTGCCCATGTATTCGTGTTTGGTGACTTTAACGCCCACCACACCAAGTGGCTGAAGAACGCTGTCACTGACCCTGCTGGTGTCCACACCATGAACTTTTCAATCACCCAATCCCTTACGCAAGTAGTGGACTTCCCCACGCGTTTCTCCGACAACCCTAACGGAAGGAACTCACTTCTAGACCTCTGCTTCACTTCCATCCCAGACTCTTGCACTACCAGACAACTCTGCCCACTTGGAAACTCTGACCACACTGTAGTGTCCGTCAATATTTCACTCCACTCCCGCCCGACCCATGAAACACAGACAAGTAGAATATCATACTGCTATCAAAGAGCAGACTGGGATTCGTTCCGAGACTTCCTCTGTGACATCCCTTGGAACAACGTCTTTAGTCTTCCCATCGAAGAATGTGCATCCGAGGTCTCCTCCTGGGTTAAGGCTGGCATTGATGCCTTCATCCCTGCTAGGAAATTCCAGCTTAAATCTCATTCGTCTCCATGGTTCTCACCCGCTTGTTCGGCTGCCATTGCCCACCGGAATCATTTCTTCCGACTTTATCGTAACTATGCGTCGGAACAAAACAGGCGCCTTTTCACTTCAGCTCGTAATAAGTGTAAAAGGGTACTTAACGAAGCTAAGATGTTGTTTGCTGCCAGAATGAAGCAACGCATAGCATGCTCTAAATTCGGCTCTAAAGACTACTGGCGACTCTGTAAAAGAGTACTTAACAAGAGCAAGTCCACAATACCCCCGCTAATCAACAAATTTGAGGTCCTCACCTCCCCAGCAGATAAGGCTGAATGTTTTGCCCGCAGATTCTCGAACAATTCGAGTCTGGACTCGTCTGGAGTTTTTACACCCGACTTCTCACCTAGAACCGAGGCACAACTGAATGATGTCCACATTACACCTTCGCTTGTCTCTAAGATAATCTTAAAACTTGACCCTCACAAAGCGAGCGGTGGTGACGGAATCCCAACCATAGTCTTAAAGAAATGTGCCCCTGAACTCTCCTCTATCCTTTCTAAGCTCTACAACCTCTGCCTATCTGCTTCCTGCTTTCCTGCCTGTTGGAAATCTTCCTCTATAGTTCCTATATTTAAAAACACTGGAGAACCCTCTGACCCTGCAAATTACCGCCCTATCAGCCTTCTTCCGATCTTTGGCAAAGTGTTCGAAGCCATTATCAACGCCGAGGTGGTTCAGCATCTCACAGCACACAGGCTCCTCTCGGACAAGCAATATGGTTTCCGCTTCACCAGGTCTACTGCTGATATGCTAACGACCATCACCGAGTACATATACCAGGCACTCGACAGGAATGGCGAAGCTCGAACCGTTGCATTGGATATATCTAAGGCGTTCGACAGAGTTTGGCATGCTGGCCTTCTATGTAAACTGCGGAGCTATGGTATAACTGGACATTTGTTTGAACTAATCCAGTCATTCCTCTCTAACCGCACAATGAAAGTGGTATTAAACGGACATGCCTCTCAGAACTACCATACAAACGCAGGTGTCCCCCAAGGCTCCATCTTAGGTCCTACACTCTTCCTGATATATATTAATGATCTGCCTGATTCCATAAGAACCCAAATAGGTTTGTACGCCGATGACACCACAGTTTACTCTCGCCTCCAACAAAAATCTGGTGTAGGCGTCAAAGCTAAACTCGCAGCCGAGATTGAAAAAGACCTCCAATCCATATTGGACTGGGGTAAGAAGTGGCTAGTAAATTTTAATGCTTCTAAAACGAAGCTACTGTCAATTAACCATCATCGACAATCTCACCTACCTCCCATTAGCATGGACCAGGCTTGCCTCCCAGAGAGTAAAACACTACGCCTCCTTGGTCTCACACTTTCAGCGGACCTCAAATGGAATGACTATATCGAATCCATTGCTAAATCCGCTGCTATGAAAGTCGGTTCTCTGTGTAGGGCCCGGAAGTTTTTTCCGTCTAAATCTATCCTGCACATTTACAAATCTACCATCCGCCCGTGCATTGAATACTGCTGCCATATCTGGTCGGGTGCCCCTGCTGTTCTCCTCGGGCTTCTCGATAAGGTTCAGAGGAGGGTCTGTAATGTGATAGATACCGACTTGGCAGACCGCCTGCAGTCTCTCTCCCACCGGCGAGACGTGGCTTCGCTGTGTCTCTTCTATAAATACTTTCACGGCTTCTGCTCCGATGAACTTAGATCACTGGTGCCCCCTAAATACGAATTTGCACGAGATACTAGATTAGCAACTAGATCCCACCCTTTTACAGTGAAATCGATAAAATGCAGCCGTAACTTCTACTCCAACAGTTTCTTTCCTCGCACTTCCCGACTGTGGAATTCTCTTCCAAACGATTGCTTCCCCGACGGCTACAATCTTCAGGAGTTTAAATGTAAGGTCAATAGACACCTCCTAACACACTAACCTGCTCCCATTCTATCAAACACTCTTCCCATCTGCCCGACACTCATCCTCGCTATCCTTACTCATCTATTACCTTTCTCCTGACATTCCCTATGTCTATCCACTCCTTCTCTTTACCTTCCCCTATGTAGCCCCATGCGCAATAGTGGCAGTGGAATGCCTTGCTTGGGGTGAGATGATTAAAAAAAAAAAAAAAAAAAAAAATTTGCTTTTTGTTTGTGAAAGTGCAAACATCTGGTCCCTCACTTTACTCCGTATCACCACAATATATGTTAATTTGTTAAATATACAAACTTCTTGAAATTGTTCTTTACGTTTTGTTCGATTTTTAATAATTTGATTCAGTACAAAATGACTTAAAATGGGTTGATGCGCTGTAAAACAAAACAAAACAATCCATCCTATGTACTTGCTAGATATTAACATCTCCAATTTGTAGCTTGCATCTCTGGGTGTTTCTCTTGCTGATGGTCATACATGTTTGTCTCTCTTTTTGTTGATGATTAGTCCATTTTTTCTTGTTACTACCCTTTATTGGAGATCCTGTAGTTTGTTTTATTTTTTCCATTTCAGCCATCAACACTGATATCATCTGTGTAGCTTACATTGTTGTCATAATGCCCACAGATAATAAATCCTCCACAAAGTCTCCATCTTATTTAGGATAACATTGCTTTAAAAGTTGAATAAATCTGGGGAGAAGACCTATCCTGCAAATATTTTAACCCATAACCCTCTAGGGTTTTGGGGTACCCTATATATTGCCATGGTAGTAGCAGTAATGTTTCCTAGGCATGATATTTCCTGATGGATCACAACCCTCTCCATGCTGGTTTTGAATTCAGTTTTCCTTCTCTTAGACTGGTTACCAGTGAAGGCTACAGGACACAGTCTGTCCTGGTTTTTTCTCTATAGTTGAAGAGAGAAGAGATGGATTCATACTTTTCCCAAATGTATTAGCATGTTAGTGATTGTAATGAACTTGACTAGAATTCAAAATTGTCTCTCCGATTCCTCAATCCAAGTTTTTATATAATCATATAATAATGAAGAGTTTATTGAAATAGAGTTTTGTTACAAGATGCAATAAAATATTCATAATACCCAACATATATCCACATGTTATTGCATTCAAATTCCAGATGAATTTCTTGCATTCACTTACATACAAATACCCTTAGGAAAAGTATTAATCCATCTATTCCCTCCAGTTAAGGGTTAAATAATAGGACAGATTGGGTTCTATAGCCTTGGCTGGCAACTGTGAAATGACCTTCTGCCCAGTCAGCCATGTCTTTTCGAGACATGATCGCTCAAAGCGTTTATCATGTATGGCACTTAACTGGCTGATCCCATGGACCCTGGGAGGAACAACAAGGTTTTGGAGAGGATGGAAATGAAAAGGAAACACATACTTAACATCAATAAGAGACAACTGAAGTTTCTGGGGCATGCAATGAGGAAGAAAGAATTGGAGAATCTAATACTCACAGGATGGATAGAGGGTAAGAGAAACAGGGGAAAATAACACAAGACATACTTGATAGGCTTGAGCAAGTGGATGGCAGAGCAGGGTTTGGATAAGATACCTGGAGAAAAAGTGTTAAGAGCTACAAGGGATAGAAAGATGTGGAGGGCTATGATCACTTACGTTTTGAAGGGACATGTCACATAAAAGAAGATATATCCATTTAACTTTTACATGCTATGTTTTTATTTTTATTTAATTATAAGTCTTTAATCTATGTTAAGTGCTGGATATATATTTCATTTTTACATTAAACTTGATTTAAGACAATTTCAACTCCACCGCTATAAACATGTACTCTATACTGAAGTGGACATTGAGGAAGTCAATCTTTTAAACTATAATTTACCTTACAATAAAGAAAAACATAGTCACTCTTGGTCTCATTCCAAATTGTTTTTTATTATGATTTATGGTCTATTGTCTTGTCACTTGACTCTCTATACTCTTCCCTGTGCCCACTGAAATTGACTAATGAGGTAGAGTCCAAGCCATCATAGGGTGCACTGAAAAGAAACTAGCTTCAGTCTGGCCACAGCTATTGGTGGGTAGTGTTGGGTGTTGGGTGTTTCTGGGAGTTCACATTTTACCCTCTTTATATACTAATTCTCTTTCCATAGAATACTTTTAAGATTTTGTGCCCTAGTTCTGGGTAAATTATCAGCATTTTTTTTCAAACTAAAGTTCACTCAATACAATGACCAACAGCCCTCCAAACAAAAATATTTCTAGGTTGTAAGAATTCTTTTGGAGATATTGATTAATAGTACATATCTTACTAATTTACTCATAGCTGGGGGAGAAGAAGGATTTCCCAAGAGTCAGTCAGTCAAGTGCCATACGTGATACACTCTTGGGCGATCATGTCTTGAAAGAGACATGACTGACTGGGCAGAAGATTATCCCGCAGTAGGTTGCCATTGCTTTCTGTGGTAGACTGGTTGTCAGCCAAGGCTATAGAACCCAATCTGTCCTGTTATTTAACCCATAACTGGAGGGAAGAGACAGATTAATACCTTTCCCAAGGGTATTTGCACGTAAGTGAATGCAAGGAATTCAACTGGAATTCAAACTCGGCTCCCTGATTTGTCGTTCTGAGTCGATATCCACTGCACCACAGACGCACATCCTATCTTGCACCATGCTACACAACCAGGGGAACCGAGTCGTGGCTGCCAGACAATTTCTGTAACCACATCATTCCTTACATCTGGCCACCCTAACTATCCAAATTACAAACCCCTTGATCATTATGAGTGGAGCACAGTTGAGTGAGCAAAAGACCAACAAAACTTCTTGTTACACCAAAGATAAACTGAAGACAAGAATTATAACAGCATTCACCACCTTAAACAAGGAAACCATCAAGAAGAGTTGCAGGAGATTCCGAAGTTGTTTAGGGGGCCATGGTTGAAGCCAGTGGCGATTTTATTGAATAACTCTTTAGTATTTCAAAATATTTTTGTATAAATATCTGTTAAAATGAGATGTCAGTGTTATTTTCATTTTTGTATAATTTAGTCAACAATTCATGCTTCACATGTTGCATATAGTTGATTTATACAGAAAGTATTTAACCATTTAATATTGATTAAAAGTAGTTTACTGAGTGCAGTATATTGCATTTTGGTCTTTTGGGGTGTAGTGGATATCGGCTCGGAATGAGAAATCAGAGAGCCGAGTTTGAATTCCAGTTGAATTCAATGTATTCACTAATGCACAAATACCCTTGGGGAAGGTATTAATCTGTCTCTTCCTTCCAATTATGGGTTAAATAACAGGACAGATTGGGTTCTATAGCCTTGGCTGGTAACCAGTCTACTGTAGAAAGCAATGGTAACCTACTGCGGGATAATCTTCTGCCCAGTCAGTCATGTCTCTTTTGAGACATGATCGCCCAAGCTTGTTTCACATATGGCATTTAACTGACTGACACTTACACACTATATCTCCTCTTTTTTTTAATAATTTCAGGGATTTACATCAGTTGTCATATCTTCTTCTTTTATGTGCCATGTCCTTTCAGGACATAGTCGATCATGGCTTTCCACGTCTCCCTATCCCTGGTGGCTCTTAGCATGCTTTCTCCTGTTGCGCCATGCAACCCTCGTTCCGTCATCCACCTGATCAGGTTCTTCAAATATGTTATCCACTGTTTTAAACTGTCTCTTTTTCCCTCTATCTGGCCTGTTAGTATCAGGTTCTCCAATCCCTCCTTCCTCACTGCATGTCCCAGGAACTTTAGTTGTCTCTTCCTGATGCTCAGTATAAACTTCCTTTTCGTTTCCATCCTTTCCAAAACCTTTTTGTTACTTACATGCTCGGTCCATGATATCTGCAGCATCCTTCTGTAGAACCACATTTCAGCTGCTTCAAGTTTCCCTTCATCTTTGATGATATTCTCCAGCATTCACTGCCATATTGAAGGATGGACATCACATAGCAACCCAGTACTCTCCTCTTTGTTTCTAGCAAAATTGTCCTGTTTCTTAATACTTTACTCAACTTCTGGAATGCTTCCTTCGCCATATCAATTCGCCTTCGGATCTCAGTGTTGCACTTTCCGTCTTCTGTTAGAACACTTCCTAGGTTGTCATATCACATTCTCTTTAATCTCATTCCTAGAAAATTTTATCTTTAGGAAAAGCCAGAAATTTCAGGATCCCAAATCTGGACTGTAAGGAGGTTGACAGACTTGGGTGAGCTGAAGTTTAAAAAAAAAAAAAGAAAAAAAAAAGGAACCCTGCACAAGACAATAAGAATGACCAAAATGGACATAAATCAGTTAAGTGCCATACGTGATAAACACTTGGGTGATCATGTCTCTTTTGATCCATGACTAAATGGGCAGAAGATTTTTTTGCAGTAGAAGTATAAAATCAGTCAGTTAAGTGCCATATGTGATACCTGCTTGGGCGATCATCTCTCAAGAGACATAACTGACTGGCTGAAGATTTTCCTGCAGTAGGTTACTTTCTGTGGTTGATTGGTTGCCAATCAAGGCTATAAACCCAGCCTATCCTGCTATTTAACCCATAGCTAAAGGAAAAAGAGACAGATCAATCAGTTAAGTGCCATACGTGATACACGCTTGGGTGATCATGTCTCGAAAGAGGCATGACTGACTGGGCAGAAGATTATCCCGCAGTAGGTTGCCATTGCTTTCTGCAGTAGACTGGTTGCCAGTAAAGGCTATAGAACCCAATCGGTTTTGTTATTTAACCCATAACTGGAAGGAATAGATGGATTAATACCTTTCCCAAGGGTATTTGCGCATAAGTGAAAGCAATGAATTCTGCTGGAATTTGAACTCGGCTCCCCGATCTCTGCAATATCCACTGCACCCCAACACACATGTCATGGACATACAGTACATAAAATCTATTTTTATTTCTATCAAGATAGGTAGGCCTTTTATCTTTAAATCTTCAAATTCTCTATTTCTCTTCACTCTATTATCCATCTCTGGCTTTTATTTCGTATCCTCGCATTTTATCCTTTCTTTATTTCTTTTTTTATCTTAATTACTCTGCTAATACATCTAAAGCAAAATGGCTACATTCAAGAATACAAACAACAAAAAGACCTTTATACCCTGAAGCCTTGTGGATGGCAGGGGGGTTGGATGATTTTATGCTTTACTCTATTGATAGCAGTCTTACCCCTTCCTAGGTTTTCTTATTCACCCACCTTGTGTCAGAGACCACCTCATGACTGCCTGTAATACGTCTTTTTCTGCTATAAATATACAACACAGACATTAACCAGTTTCTAATGGGAGAGAACAAGTGATCCGATACCAGGAAATGGCCACTTTTACCTGTGTCGTTTTTTATTTTTATTTTGTCTGTTCTGCTGATATTTTCCCAGCATAATGATGGTTACTATGAAAAAAGATTTTGTATGTGTGAGTGTGTGTTTGTCCAATTGGTGAAAGTAAATTTTCAATATTTATATGAGGAAGGAAACATCTTTACATATACAGGGTGAGTCAAAATTATGTTGGCTCCAGTATGGGAGGGTGAGTGAAAACTTTGTTGGCTCCGGTATGGAGGGTGAGTCAGAATTATATTGACTCTGGTATGAGTGGAATCATTTATTCAGATTTGAGAGAATAGTATTCACCTGTCTACGAGCACAATTAATGCACAAAAACCCGCGATCAGCAGTACAATTGAATGCCTTGACACACATTTCATAGAGAATGTTTGATATTACATCTTTTATTTTGTCCTTAAGTTCTTCAATGTCTCTAACTTTTTTGCTACACACATGGCCCTTTATCATACATACCCCATAACCAGACGTCACAGGGTGTCAGATCAGGGGCATGTAGTAACCATACCAATGGTCTACCACAACCTAACCAACAATTTGAGAAAGTTTGATTGAGACAAGCATGAACAGCATAGTCAAAATTGTTAACATAATTTTGACTCGTGTGTGTGTGTATATATATATATACACACACACACACACACACACACACACACACTATCATGCTATAGACGTAGGATAATATGCATATTCATTAATATATACTTTATAGCTTTGTTATATTACATCAAAATATATTTTATTAACATCAAAAAAACTACTTATATATATGTATGTGTGTGTGTGTGTGTGTACTTGTCTGTATATCCATATGTATATGTATTGATATCTATATCTATCTTGCTGTCAAGAAGCCTCATGAGGATTAAATTTTTCAAGCTGTTGGGACGCCGGTGCCTATTCGGCTATAATGGACTATTCCATTACTATGTAAAGTAATGGTGGCATCTACGTAGGAGAGTGTGCCGAGCAGCCGATCGACAAGTCAGTCGTAGACTTCCGGTGACGACCCGGAAGTACCCATTGCTCATACTACGTCTTACGACGGTTGAGACGATTAACCCTTATTCTTGTATTGGATACTAATAACCTTTGTAAATACTATTTTCACGGAATACAACAATTAACCTATTCCTGTTGTTGAGTTATTTATTCTTACTCACGACAAAACACAAGCCCTCCTTTCTCATTATATATCCCAGGAATTTCAGCTATTTACTCTCGATTCTGAGCATTGGTGTTTTTTTTTTTACTGTTTCTATTTATCTTTAAGACTTTTTTTTTTTTTTGCTTACTCACTCAATCCAGGGTATTTTCAATATCCTTCTGTAGAACAACAGTTCTGCTGCTTCTAGTTTTTCCCTCATCTGACAGGAGATTGTTCAGCATTCACTTCCATATAAGATGATGAATATCGCATAGCAATCCAGGATACTTTTCTTTGTTTCTAATTAAATCTTTCAGTTTCTCAGCATGTTGCTTGGCTTTTGGAATGTGCCTTTCACTCGTCCAATGCTTTTTCAGATCTCAATTTTGCATTTTCCATCGTCCATTAAAATGCTTCCCAGATATTTAAACTACTGCATCTAATTGATGTTTATATCTTCAATTCGTAACTTGCATGTTTGGCTTTTTTTCTTGCTGATGACCATAGCAATTTTAGGGTTGATCTTAATACTTCTACTTCAGATTTTGGCTCATGTAAAGAAGATATTCTTGGTGAGTATAGCCTTGACAGTAACCACCAAACATAAACTATACTTGTACTGGTCACCAAATACTACCAGTTTAGGTTTTGAATATCATACTTAGCAACAGCTCAAGTTACTAACCACTTTACATGTACTAATATGACTCAAGTAAGGCCAAAATCCTGCTGCTTGGTGGGTGCACAGGTAGAGAGTCAGGAAAAGAGAACAGATGAAGTTGTGGCTAGCAGTTTCAATCTGTAGTCTTACCTGACTTGTGATAATCAACACTGGTTAAGTGAAGGATCTGGATGTGCGTTGTGGTGCAGTGGACATCGAGTTGGAATGACAAATCGGGGAGCCAAGTTCAAATTCCAGTTGAATTCCCTGCATTCACTTATGCGCAAATACCCTTGGGAAAGGTATTGATCTATTTCTTCCCTCCAGTTATTGGTTAAATAACAGGAGAGATTGGATTCTATAGCCTTGAGTGGCAACCAGTCTACCGCAGAAAGCAATGGCAACCTACTGCAGGATAATCTTCTGCCCAGTCAGTCATGTCTCTTTTGAAACATAATCGCTCAAAGTGTGTATCATGTATGGCACTTAACTGACATGTAAAGATCTTCTTGGTGGTTATAGCCACCACCCCTGATAGTAACCATCATACATAACTTATACTTGTGCTGGTCACCAAATATTACCTGTTTAGGTTCGAATATCATACCTGGCAAAAGCTCAAGTTACTAACCACTTTCCATGTACTAATATAACTCAGTTAAGTGCCATACATGAGACATGCTTGGGCGATCATGTCTCAAAAGAGATATGCCTAACTAGGCAGATTATCCCACAGTAGGTTGCCATTACTTTTTGCAGCAGGCTGGTTGCCAGCCAAGGCTATAGAACCCACTCTGTCTTGTTATTTAACCCATAACTAAATGGAAGAGACAGATTAATACCTTTCCCAAGGGTATTTGCTTGTAACTGAATGCAAGTAATTCGAACTCGGCTCACTGATTTCTCTTTCCAAGCCGATATTCACTGTATCACAACGCACATCCAATATGACTCAAAAAATGGCCAAAAAGATAATTAAATTATTTCTCTCCCTCTCTTTCTTTTTTTAATAAGTTTTTATAACATAATTGAAGCATGCTACTAGATTGGCTGCTAGGTCTCACTGTTTCACGGTTGAACTTTCCAAATACAACTGTATATACTTTCTATTCTAATAGTTTCTTTTCTTGCACTTCTCACCTATGGATATTTCTTTTGATCTCTTACTTACCTGCCATGTACAATCTTCAAAAATTTTAAATGTAAAACCAATCAGCATCTTCTGTCTTCTGTCTATTGTGGTGCAGTGATTACTGACTCAGAACAACAAATCGAGGATCCAAGTTCAAATTCCAGTTGAATTCATTGCATTCACTTATGTGCAAATACCCTTGGGAAAGGTATTAATCCATCACTTCCCTCCAGTTATGGGTTAAATAACAGGTCGGATTGTGTTCTGCAGCTTTGGCTGGCAACTAGTTTACCACAAAAAGTAATGGCAATCTACTACAGGATAATCTTCTGCCTGGTCAGTCATGTCTGTTTTGAGACGTGATTGCCCAAGCATGTGTCATGTATGGTGCTTAGCTGACTTCTCAATCAAGGCTTATCATTCTCTTTAATTCCCTATAACCCATTGCATCTTAGTGGCATTATTGCCATCTTCTGTCTTCTTGAATCCTGTTTTTTTATTGTCTTTTTTCTTCACTAAAGTCTTCTTATTCTCTTTCTCTCAGTAACCCATTGCATCTTAGTGGCATTATTGCCATCTTCTGTCTTCTTGAATCCTGTTTTTTATTGTCTTTTTTTTTCACTAAAGTCTTCTTATTCTCTTTCTCTCAGTAACCCATTGCATCTTAGTGGCATTATTGCCATCTTCTGTCTTCCTGAAACTAATTCTTTCATTGTCATTTCTTATCACTAAAGTCTTCTTATTCACTTTTACTCCCAGTCACCCCTTGCATTCTAGTGGCATTATTGCTTTGCTTGGGGTGAAATGATGGAAAATAAAATCTTTTATGTTACTTTTCCTGCCATCTACTTGCACACACTGGTTGGGTTGGTTGCCTGCTGCTTCCTCCTGCATGTTTTGTCTTTCATATGTCCTGTGAGGGTCAAATTCTCCAAGCCCAACTTCCTCATAATTTTCCCAAGGAATTTTGTCTTTTTATTATTCTGAATGTAAATGTCGTTTTAGTGTTCATTTTCTTCAAAACTTCCTTATTGCTTACATGCTCCGTTCATGGTATTTTCAGTTTCATAACATTGCTAAAATGATTCCAATTCAGTGTCAACATTTTCCAAAAAGTCTCATATAGTACGCTAATGGTAATAATTCAGAAATTTAATTCCACAAATAATTCTTTTCATAAATACTGATGTCAATTTCATGCTAAACCTCTTGGAAAAGGCATGAATCTGATCTTTCCTGTAATTTATCTCCCTTACCATGCTTCATTCATCTTCAGCTTTTCCTGAAGTGATCTAGTCTTTCCATAAGTAGTAACGGATGACTACTTTATCCCTTGTTAGTCATGGCAGTGTAATATAATGTATCATTACTGATCTCCACCCTTTACCTGCGTGGACTTGTGCTCTGACATTTGCGTCTATAACATATATCTTAGTATTTTTGACTTCTTTAAGGATCAACCCCACTTCATCCCTGTTTCAGTTTGTAAGACTGGACCTTGTAAATCCATGCCTCTCTCTCCATAGTAATATATGCCTTGATTGCATGTCTTCTGCCCCTGAATGAACAGTCAGGTTACTGTCTGACGACAATGTGTCTGGCTCCCAGCACTTACATATATCTAATATATTCATTGATTTATTCAGGTATGATAAATATCTACAAGTCAGCCCCTTAAATTTTCATTCTGTTTACCAGTATATTCATCAGCCTCTTACTTTTTTCTTTTTTCATTGTACTTTCTGACTATGTCTATCTCTGCTTTCACTCTGAGTAAAGTGGATATGATTCTCTGGTTGGTTAGTTAGTCAGCCAATCAGATTACAGGAAGATATAAACAGCAAGTGGCCATATTTGAAGCCAGTGAAGGTTTTTTTTTTCTTAGTCATTTTTTTTTTGTAGCTCATTCTTTTTTTTTCTTTTCTTCTAGTTATTAACACAGCATTTTCACATTATGTATTCAAATATTTATGGCTAATTCTATAAATAATACTCAATATTTATAAAACAAAATATAAAGGTCAATAGACACCTCCTAACACACTAACCATCTTTCAAACACTCTTCCCATCTACCCAACCCCCAGCCTCGGTATCCTTACCCATCTATCACAACTCTTTCTCTTCACCTTCCCCTATGTAACCCCATGCGCAATAGTGGCAGTGGAATGCTTTGCTTGGGGTGAAATGATTAAAAAAAAAAAAACACACTCAAATTTATTCTTCATATAGCAAATTAATTTCAAGCAGACTGGTATAAACTACCCCTGACCCGGTGTGCAAGCCTGATAGGGGTGGGGGGGCTAAGCAGTACTTTGCGACCATCACTATCTTATCAACATTTGACTTTTTTTCTACATACATTTATATATGTTACAAATTAAACTGAATACAACTATTTTTTTTTTACATATATATAAATGTATGTAGAAAAAAATAGTTGTATTCAGTTTAATTTGTAATATAAATGTGTTACAAATTAAACTGAATACAACTATTAAAAGATGAACAAGATTTGTGGATTTTGATGTTTTTTTGGGGGGGGGTCTTATTTTCTTTTGTTCAGATGTGTGAATTTGTTTTGCTCATGCAAAGTCTCTAAAAATGCAATATAAAATTCACTATTTTTTATCTATAATGTTGAACTTGTTAAAATTATATTTTGAACAAGAAAAATCTCATGTTGATATTAAAAATTGCCACAAAACATTGTCAATTTATTCTTAATGGAATGATTTATTTATGACAGGTCCCTAATTTGTATTTAGATACATTGTATTTATTTTCAATTTTTAGTTGAATTGTTTAATTATATTGCATGGATCCATTAATGTACATAATTAAGTTACAATAAAATTAGTATTTTGTGTGAATACTACCTTATAAAAATTATGATGTAGTAGGGTAGTTTTAGGGGGTAGGAAACTGTATGATAGACTCAGCAGTGGGGTGCTGTATTATGCATTGTGGCAGAGCATGAGAAACTTGCACCAGCCCTGATTCCATGTGTTGTTCAGATTAATGAATGTATTCTTTGTGTTGCTGTTGTTTAAACTTTCCAGCCAACCCATTCTCCAGCCTTTTTTTTTTTAGGTGTAAAAGAAGAAAGTATGAATGTTTTTTTCTTCTATGTGTCATGTCTCTTCAGGGCATAGGCAGTCATGGCCTTCCTTATCTTCCTATTCCTAGTGGCTCTTAGCACAGTTTCTCCTGTTAACTCTACCAACCACTTGCTCAAGCCCGTCAAGTATGTTATGTGTTATTTTTCCCCTGTCTCTCTCCACCCCCCCCAGCATCTGACCTGTGAGTATCTTGTTCTCAAAGCCCTACTTCCATATATTCCAGGATATTCAGCTGTCTTTTCTGATGTTAAGTATTTGAGAAGTTACCTTCTCATTTCTCTCCACCCCAAAACCTCATCGTTGCTTACATGCTTAGTCCACGGTATCCTCAACATCCTTCTGTAGAACCACATAAAAATAGAAGAAGTAAAACAAATATGTTTTTTATTTATACATGTGTTTCAAATTCAGATAAAAAAAGTTTTTTGTGGAGTCTAGTAACAATACATTCACTATCTAAACTTATTTATAAATGGAACTTTGTCTGTGTATCTGTTACCAATAGACTCCAAAACAGCTGAACCGATTTTCTTGAAAATTTACACAGTTGTTCTATAAGCGTCTGCGAGTGTTCTTAGCTAGGGTTTGTGTCTAGGTACTCCCGATAAATATCGAAAATAGATAATTGAAAAAATCAGGTTATAGAAGGAGTGGCCCGATTTTAATCAAATTTGATACACTCATAGACAAAGACATAAGAAATGATATTCAGAAGTTTCAAGGTTGCAGTTCTTACAATAGTGCAGAAAATTTGATATTGATAGCAGGAAATCAAAATTTGACTTACATCCATTCATTTTTCTTTCAGTCTACGGTTTCACTTTAACTGGAAACAACTATTGCTTTTTAGTCTTTCGTACCAACGTCCAAAGAGTCTGAGCTCCAGGACCATGGATTAGTTTTAAAGCTTTTATTACCCTCGAGCAAGGCTGGGATATACTGCTAGTTCATTATATATGCAGATGAATTTTGTTAGGTCTCCATGTGTATTTAAATGAGACATAATTGAGCTGTGGTAAGAGAGATGTAATGCGAATTTTCTTGCTAGGCATATCGTAGTATAGCTAATATAATTATTTCTTCATTTTGATTGGTTGGGAACACAGTTCCTTAATGAACATGTGAATTTGTAAATAATATTGATTCTCTGTAATTTGGATCTTGCACGTGAGTTAATTTGGTTGAAAATCTAAGCGTAGAAACTCTTGCCATATTAATTTTACTAGTCAATCAATATCCTCTTAGATATAAAATAAGTGTTATAAAAACTTTCCTTCCGAGAGTGCATGAGAATTCATCCTTTTGTCTCCTTTTCTTTAATGAATTTACCAATGTGAAACAAATGCTAGTCAATAATGGTTTTCTAAATCACCTTATAGATCACCATAGACTTTTTCTTTTTAAGGTAACCAATAACAACACTGAACATACAGATAAAATCAATAACTTTTGAATTTTCTATAAAATTCAAATGCATGGCAACTATAAGTAGGATGAATGTTCCTTTAGAAACATTATAGAGAAATACGTAACTCCAGTAACAAAAACAAGAAAACTAAAATATCTATTATAAAAACTTTCAAATTGTTAACCACATTTTGATAATGGCTAAAAGTATAATGTGCTCAGACATACGAAACTTTCAGACTATTTCGACATAATTTATGTCCTGAAAAGAAGAAAATTATAATAACACACACAAAAAAAAAACTTAACTGCAGTTTTTTTAATGAAACTTGTATAAAATATTGTTTTTTGTTGTCCACATGTACAATTATATATCCGAGTGAATAGGGAAAGAGAAGAAAAAATTTTGGATATATAAAAAAATTTATACATGTTCTAAAATATAATTTAAAATATATATATATATAGTGTATCGAGGCAGCAGGTAATTTTCTAAACATATACTGTTAAATATAAGAGACAATAAATGTCTTTTATGTTAAATCATGAGCCGTTCTAAATATCGTATTTTAGCTTTAATTTTGGTTGAAAATAAAGACAAAAATTCTCCAACATTTGGATAATTTGTTATTAAGTTGGCTCTGCATTTGCTATTTTTGGTAACTGTTATTGTTGTTTAGCAAAGTTTTACGTCAACACAAGATAAAATTGTCGCTGATGGTGGATGTTTTTATGTTAACGTATTTGTAACCTCTCTGAAGATGGCTCATGTGAGCCGAAAGCTTAGAACCAACATAATAAAAAATTATCCAAATGTTGGAGAATTTTTGTCATTATTTTCACCTGAAATTAAAGCTGTTGAAATACAATGTTTAGAACGGCTCATGGTTAAACATAATAGACATTCATTGTCTCTTATATTTAACAGTATATATATAATTGGAGTAGATAGACTAAACTATCGCCCGGTTCACACTCCACCCTCATCTATTGAACAGGTGAAGAGGCTCATCCCTTGTTTCCTGTTTAGGATGTGGTTTCCGGCTTTCTCTTTTCCATTCTTTTTACCCTTACGTAGCCCCCTGCGCATCAGTGGTGTTACCGCCTTGCTTGGGGTGATATGATTAAAAAAAAAAAATATATATATATATATATATATATATATATATATATATATATAATCCTAAATCTAAAGCATGACTTGGAGTTTCATACACTATACAATCATCAGGTGCATATTATGAACTAACTGTTCCAGGATTTTAACTTTTGGTTCTCGCATTTACCATGGTAATTATATATTATAATGCTGGGGCACTATTTTTTAATTTAATCAAAAGTAAAACTTAAACATGGAAATGGAAAGTAAAATCTTAGAAGTTGAATTAATAGGTAGTATATTTTTAGGGCACACGATATACATTTTGTGCCTATGGGTTAAGTGGGATTACTTGTTTTTTTTATTTTAGGAGAAGACAAAAGAAATTAATAATAATAATAATGTAAAAAAGGTCTGCATAGAAAAATCTATGTTAATCTGGGTCAACATATTTGAGTAGATATTTATCTCTATGTTTGCATTTAGTCATCAATTCACTTCTTTTGTTTAGTAAATTAGGGTTATTTAAGTGTTTTAAGATAACAAGTTTTTCTAAAAGATATAAATTACATCTGTTTCATATTCCCTGATAAGATTTGGTTTTTGCGATGAGATTCCAGATAATAATTGGGTTTTCTTGTTATTTTTTAATTGCCAAAAATATTTTAAGAGGGTAGTGCTTTTACTGTATTTACTCTTGCTTAAAGTCATTTGATGATTGTAGCAATGATTCCACTGGATTACAGTTGAGTTAAAATAAAATTTATCATTGCCATCCGAATGGATGCTAGCTCTGTAAATTATACTTTTGGTCATGCACTGGTTGTTTAATGGGCAGATCTTATTTTTTGGCACCATTTTTTGATTATATAATTTAATCTAAAGTAAAACTTAAACATGGAATTGGAAAGTAAAATCTTAGAAGTCGAATTAATAGATAGTATATTTTGTGCTTATGGGTCAAATGGAATTACTTGGTTTTTTTTTTATTTTAGGGGAAAACAAAAGAAATTAATAATAATAATGTAAAAAAGGTCTGCATAGAAAAATCTATGTTAATCTGGGTCACTGTATTTGAGCAGATATTTATCTCTATGTTTGTATGTGGTCATCAATTCATTTCTTTTGTTTAGTAAATTAAGGTTATTTAAGTGTTTTAAGATAACAAGTTTTTCTAAAAGGCATAAATTACATCTATTTCATATTCCATGATAAGATTTGGTTTTCACATTGATATCCCAGATAATAGCTGGTCTTTTGCTGCTGATTTTTAATTGTCAGATAGATGTAGGATAGTATGTATATTTATTAATCTGTGTGTGTGTGTGTGTGTGTGTGTGTATATATATATATATATATATATATATATATATATATAAAACTCCTTTGGATTCTTCTATATCTACATCACATGCTGATATATATATGGAAATGTAAAAATCCATAAAAAAGATCATCCCCTCCGACCTATCATTTCTCAAATACCCACACCAATATATAACCTTTCCAAAACACTTAACAAACTAATTACTCCCTATCTTCCTGGTAAATATAGTATTAACTCCACGGATGAATTTTTACAGATTCTCCGTTCTGTAAAACCTAATAATCAAATGATTGCATCTTTGGATGTCCAAAACTTATTCACAAATGTTCCCGTCCAGGAAACAACTTGACATCATTATCCGTGATGTATACAACCATGCTACTCTCCCATCAATCAATATTAAACCCACTATATTAAAAAAAACTATTATTAGCTTGCACCACACAAGTACCCTTTCACGATCCCTTAGGCAATATTTATACACAAATAGATGGCATTGCGATGGGATCTCCTTTAGGTCCCCTCTTTTCTAATTATTATATGGCAAATCTAGAAAATAAAATAATTAATGACAACAATAAACCCTCTATATATGTAAGATATATAGATGACATCTTTGTTTTAGCTAAGAATATCGATCAAATTAAATATCTTAAAAACAAATTTGAAAGTCACTCCGTCCTCAAATTTACATTAGAACTTAATATTAATAACAAACTCCCATTCCTTGATGTATTCATTGATTCTAGCACACATAAATTTACTACTTCTCTATATAGGAAACCAACTAGCATAAATTCGTGTCTTCTTAATTATAATAGTGAATGCCCCCAACGATATAAGTTAGCTGTTATAAAAAACTTACTTCAACGCACACAAATGATATCTTCTTCCAAATCTATATTTTATAAAGAATTACACAACATTAAGCAAACACTAGTCAATAATGGATTTCCTAACTCTGTTATTGATCAACAAATTAAAATGTATCTCAACAAACTTAACAATAGCTCTAACAATAATGATAATATTAATAATAATGGTTTACATCAAAATAAACATAACACTATTAACTTATACTATTGCAACCAAATACATAATAATTATAAACAAGATGAAAAAACTCTGAAAAACATAATACGTAGAAATGTTAAACCAGTCGAAAGTAATAATCAAATTAAACTCATTATATATTATAAAAAGTTTAAAACAATTGACCTCATAGTCTATAATAACCCAACAAGCACTAAACTAAATTCTTTACAAAAAACCAATGTAGTGTACCAATTTACATGCCCATTCAGAGATTGCATCTCTGATACTAATAAAAAACCTAGTACATATATTGGTTTTACTACAACTACGCTCTCCCGTAGACTTACATGTCATCTTTCTGATCAGAGTACTATTAAACAACATTTCTCTGAAAAACATAAACATGTAGGTAATATCAGACAGATTTTGGTCAACAATACGGTGATCCTTACTCATACACACAGTAAGAGGAACCTGCAGATATTGGAGGCCATGTACATCAAATCAAAACAACCAACACTCAATAAAATCAACTTTAAAACAGGAAATAACATATTACATTGCATTTGACTAGATGGTTTTGTTGTCATTTTGCGCTATCCCGCGGTGTGATGTCATAAAACCGCATCGCAAACTTAAGAACTGCGTTTATTATTTTTGGTAACTATTGCCGTTGCCAAGCGGAGTTTTATGTCAACACAGGATAAAATCGTTGGTGATGGTGGATTTTATAATATTTCAGTTTAAACTACCTCTCTGAAGATGGCTCATGTGAGCCGAAAGCTTAGAAGAAAACCAATAAATAATTATCCAAATGTTGGAGAATTTTTGTCTTTATTTTCAACTGAAATTAAAGCAAAAATACGACGTTTAGAACGGCTAATGATTAAACATAATAGACATTCATTGTCTCTTATATTTAATAGCATATGTCTAGAAAATATATATATATATATTTTATTATTATTATTACATTAAAACATGTGTTTTTCACATGTTCTAATGTAATAATTTATAATAAATATTCATTGCTTTATTTTTATGTTGAGCATTTTTTTAAATTAATGTTTTGAATGTTGCAATTTTATTCCAGTGTCAACAAGATTGTTGTTTTTTCAGTAGTTTTACTAATAAAAGGTGTTTTGACAAGCAGTTTTTTTATCGTAAAGTGCTCAATATCAGGGTAGAGGTAATGTTGATGGTTTTTATGCAAATAATTTTTTGTATTAAACCTCCTTCTCTTATATATATATATATATAAAAATGCAAACTTATCATGATGCTGGTTTTGAAAAACCCTCCGCGTATATATACGGAAAGAAAAAATGGTTGTAAAAAAAGAAAGAGCTAAGCACATGGACAGCAGCAAAAGTAGGGGAAAGAAATTGGTAATGATAATTGTAAAAAGGTCTATATAGAAAAATCTATATTAATCTGGGTCAACATATTTGAGCAGATATTTATTTCTATGTTTGTATGTGGTCATCAATTCACTTCTTTTGTTTAGTAAATTAGGGTTATTTAAGTGTTTTAAGATAACAAGTTTTTCTAAAAGATATAAATTACATCTGTTTCATATTCCCTGATAAGATTTGGTTTTTGCGATGAGATTCCAGATAATAATTGGGTTTTCTTGTTATTTTTTAATTGCCAAAAATATTTTAAGAGGGTAGTGCTTTTACTGTATTTACTCTTGCTTAAAGTCATTTGATGATTGTAGCAATGATTCCACTGGATTACAGTTGAGTTAAAATAAAATTTATCATTGCCATCCGAATGGATGCTAGCTCTGTAAATTATACTTTTGGTCATGCACTGGTTGTTTAATGGGCAGATCTTTTTTTTTTTTTGGTCATCACAATTATTTTTAGTACAGTTACTATTAGGATGTGCATTGTGGTGCAGTGGATATTGGCTTGGGACGAGAGATCGGGGAGCCGAGTTCAAATTCCAGTTGAATTCATTGCATTCACTTACGTGCAAATACCCTTAGGAAAGGTATTAATCCATCTCTTCTTTCCAGTTATGGGTTAAATAACAGGACAGATTGGGTTCTATAGCCTTGGCTGGCAACCAGTCTACTGCAGAAAGCAATGGCAACCTACTGCGGAATAATCTTCTGCCCAGTCAGTCATGTCTCTTTCGAAACATGATCGCCCAAGCGTGTTTCACGTATGGCACTTAACTGACTATTATTTATAGCAGAGATATTATTATTTTGCAGGCTGGATATGTGTTTATTCAATATCAAATTGTTATGTTGTGAGATATATTTATCGATGTTTTTAATGCAACTGTAGCTAACCTGTTTTTATTGAAAATCTTTTTGAATGCAGGGAAATGGTTGAAATGCTAGCAAATTAAATTTAGAAAAATTCCTCTGATGTTTAGATATTATAACTGAAAAGTGGGTTAAACCATATAATGTTACGTTTACGTTGTTTCTGCTTTGTTTCTTTGTTTTCATCTACGTATTGTAAACTTAAATGTGGTTACTTTTTTTTCTAAGGCCTCTATATGTTCAATTTTGTTGTTGTCAAAAATTTCTTTATTACTAGAGCAGGTAGATAATATAAATTGGATTGATTTATGTAAGTTGTCTGGAATTCTATGGGAGTGATTAGAATCTTTGTTGACGTCTTTGTGGTCGTATAAATCTTTGGTATATGGCTTATACTGTCTATTTTTTAGGTTAAAGGTTACATCAAAAAAGTTGATCACTTTGGCTTTAGTAGATGTGGTAAAATTTAGTTTGTGAACTTTAAAAACATTTTATTAGGTCCTTTCTTAGTCAATCTGTTTATCATGGGTCTGTTTTGCTAGGGGGGGATTATTCCATTGTCTCTATATAGTTTGTTGTTTTTATTTCAAAGATCGATCTTAGCCTCCATAGTAATAGTATACCAATTAATTTGCAAGACTGAACAGAGTCATAAGCAGGGCCATAGCTGATGCTAAAAAAACACAGGGAACAGAGAAAATTGCCCGGGTTTATTAGTTGACAATGTGATGACGTCATCAGTGTCATCCGTTTCCAGAAACTTTGATTTTTGCAGATTTTTTCGGCTATTCCAATGGAAATTAGGCACAGAACGTGAACGAAAGCAGGAAATCAGGTTCGGACTTTCTGAGTATAACCAGTTTTTTCTTCCAAAATTAATAAATAAACAGATGCGTTCATTCGGATGTTTTCTTCGTTTTTCTTTCTTTCTTTCTTTCTTCGTGAATTGTTTAGTTTGATTTCTGACGAAGACATTTTTCCTTGCCCAGATTTTCACTATGATTGCATGGATCGGCCCAGATTCATGCCCAGTAGTCAGATACGGCCATGGTCATAAGCACCCACAGCAATGCAGAAATTTGGGTTATTTATTTTAGTGCAGAAATTTGGGTGATTTCTTTTAGTGCAGAAATTTGGGTGATTTCTTTTAGTGCAGAAATTTGGGTGATTTCTTTTAGTATCATGAAATAATATAAATTTTTGTGCTTGTTTGATTATATTTGTGTCTCAGTTGCTGATGAAGCAGTAATTTTTTGCTAAATTCAAGGCAGTCATGAGTATTTTTCTAGTGATTCTTCTTCTTTTCTTTTACATGCCATGTCTCTTCAGGGCATAGACGATCACAGCCTCCCATAATTCTCTATTTCTTGTTGGTCTTAATACCCCTTCTCCTGTTATCCTACTCAATCCCTGCACCACCATCCATCTGTTCAAGTCCATCAAGTATGTCATGCATTGCTTTCCCTTGTCTATCATCTTCTCTATCCTTCCTGTGAGCATCAGATTCTCCAAGCCCTCTTTCCTCATTAATGTCCCAAAAACTTCAGCTGTCTTTTCCTGATATTAAATATCAGTTTCCTTCTTGTGTCCATCCTCTCTAAAATTTCATCATTGCTTGCTTGTTCCGTTCATAGCATTCTCGGCATCCTTCTGCTAAACCATATTTTTAGTGATAGATGCGTAGAAATCACAAATATCAAATTGTATGAATGTGTTTTGTGAACCATTCTGTAGCTTTGGCTGTATTTATATATATTTATATACAGGCTTTGAGATTTGAAAATTAAATCACTCAACCGGTGGTTGAGAGCAAGGGAAAAATTTACTTGCCCCAAAACCATTTTACTCAACCGACTCCATTCTCTTAATAGTCGCCTTACGTAAGCATAGCGTGAATTGCTAATGGAAAACAAAAAATGAAATTTTAATTAAAATTTTGTACGTGTCAGAAAAAATTTAAAAAAGCTATACTAACAAAATTTGATCTTTCCTCTTAATAAACATTTTGATGATAAAACTTTGTTTTTATTAAGTTTGAGTCCTTTTAACATCATGATATGCTGTTTTGTTTTTGTTTTTTTGGCAATTGAGTGGAGGTACCTAAATTTGTAGTTTCTTTTTTCTGTTTGACTATAACCTCCATCTCATATGACATAGATGATAAAAAAATAACAAATCTGATTTTCTATAAAAAATTTACTTGTATAATTTGTTTCTCGGTACATGGTTGAAAGAAGTATGTGCTTTTTTTTCTTTCTTTCAGATGTTCACTTTTACTTTTTGTAAGGGGGGAAGAAATATAGATGTTGAGTCAAGAATAATATTTTTCCAAATGAGTTTCTAAAAATCTGTGAGCGTCTTTAATCTGGGCAACAGAGACATTTTGCCTCTACTCTGTAAGTTTTAATTAAATGAATGTTTACACTGACCAAGACGATAAAAGCGAGACAGGAGGTTGTCAATCTAAATTGTCAGATCTTGTTTTGATGATTGCAGAATGTCACTGTCTTTTGTTTAGCCATACATTTTGACATAAATCAGGAGCTATGCATAAGACCAAAGAGTTCAATAATATCATTGTAGGTCATTTTAAGTAACTTGTGAATCTTCAGTGTCATACTTTCTGTGTTATAAAAAGAATAAGATTTCCTTTTTCTATATTTGAAAGGATACGTTTCATTGCAAGATTGTTAATCGACCATGAGCAAGTAAAGCAATAAACTTTAATCACCCAATTAAGTTTTTAATTGACTAAGTCGATCAGGTGAGTGAAATCTAAAAGGCTGTATATATATATATATATATATATATATATACGATATTAATATGAGAAATCTAAGTTAGAAATTAACAGAGTATTGTAATGAAAATAAATTGGACAAATTTTTATAAATCCATTGGTGATAATATATTTTTGGACATAAAAATTGAATATTTTTATATTCATGAAATAAATTATCACTGATGGATTTATAAAAATTTGTCCAATTTGTTTCCATATATATATATAATGCAAATTAATGATGGCAGGCATTGTGTGTTGATTAATTTTAATGATCAACATTTCCAAATTATAAATAATCCTTCTCAGACAAGGAGGAAATTATCAGAAATTCTGTCAGAAATTGTCTGAAGTTTTTTCAGAAGAAAAGTACCAGAAATGTGATTCATACTTTTGACTGTCTTAAGTCATCATCATGGTCGCATCCTTAAATGCATAAAAAAAAAACAAAGAAAAAACACATGCTTATCACACCTTGTTTGTATCACAACACTCATTATTTCTATGAAACTCACCAATTGTCTCTATCTGCCTTGATACAGATATTGTTTGACAAATATGGAAGAATCATAATCAATCATTATTAATTTCATTTTCTTACTTTTTTGGATTTTTTTTGCTCCCTTTCTCCATTCCAAAACACTCCCCTTTGCACTAAATATCACCCACATGCTTGGCAAGTAAAGTCCACTAGCTACAAATTGTTGTCCCTGACAATTTCATGGTTAGTCTGGAATGTCCTGAAACCAATCAATAATCACATGAAGCCCTCTTAGTCATTAACTTATGCTAATAACACTGCTTCTATCTCAATAACGTCTAACTCATTGTATTGTTAAAGTCCCATCCACTGACAATTTTAATATCGTGTCTCTCCCTACATTGGAATTTTATGATTGCTGACTTTTTTTATTATACTTGAATGAGCCCTTTACTAAGATGGGTTTTTTCCATGCAAACCAAGCAAATAGCCAACCCACTGTGGTATGTGCTTGATATAAAATATCAACAGTTCATTAAAAAAATATTTCATGAATAATGAATCTATTGATTAACCTTAGTGTCTGTTGGTTGATGACACAGTCTCGCCAACATCACTGGTTAAGTCATGTGACACAAGGTTGTATTTTAAGGTTGTATTTTAATTTAAAAATCTTTATCTTCTCTTTTGGATTTGTTTTTTGCTTTTCTTTTTGTTGAAGTTTGCATCCAAATAAACAATTAATATTTCTTTTCTTACATGTACACCACACACACAACAATCAATCCCCAAGCAAGGTTGTCTCTATATAGTTATTTTTATTTCAAAGATCGACCTTAGCCTCCATAGTAATAGTATACCAATTAATTCACAAGACTTAACAGTCATAAGCACCCACAGCAATCCAGAAATTTGGGTTATTTCTTTTAGTCCAGAGACAATCATCATGAAATAATATATTGTGCTTGTTTGATTATATTTGTGTCTCAGTTGCTGATGAGACGGTAATTTCTTTCTAAATACAAAGCAGTCATTAGTAGTTTTTCAGTGATTCTTCTCCCTTTTTTTTTTTACGTGCCGTGTCTCTTCAGGGCATAGACGATCACGGCCTCCCATAATTCTCTATTTCTTGTTGATCTTAATACCCCTTCTCCTGTTATTCTACTCAATCTCTGCACCACCATCCATCCGTTCAAGTCCATCAAGTATGTCATGCATTGCTTTCCCTTGTCTATCGTCTTCTCTATCCTTCCTGTGAGCATCAGATTCTCCTAGCCCTCTTTCCTCCCAAGAAAGGCAAGACTGTCACTTGTCTTTATGGGTGGGCCGAGATTGAGATCGACTCTATGACATAATGTCAACAAACAAATCCACTTCTCTTTTCTTTCTCTTCTTTCCGGGTTTACAATAATAGAGAAATACCAGATGTTGTTTTTCGTCCCTGCTTTCTTTGTAAAGATAAAGATTTTCCAGCTACAGTTAATAATTAGTTAATAAAATTAATCATCTCCGTTTTCCTTTGCTCATATTCGGAGTATAAGGAAAATTCCTCTTAGTATGTTCTCTCATGATCTATAATAGTAATTAGAAGATTTTCCGGTTATGGTTATTAATTAATTAATAAAATTAATTATTTCAGATCCGCTACAAAATGTTGTTATATCTGCCACATTACTACTTATGTAATAAAAAGCAAATGAAATCAAGATGAAAAACAAGGTACAGGGGATGTTGAAGAAAGGATAAAAGAAGGATGGGGAAAAAGGAGATAGATGATTAGAACTCGTCTCAAAATGCAGACGCAAAAACAAATCTTTACTACACTACTTCATAATCAAAAACTGCAAAAAAATAAGTAAAAATAAATAAATGATCTAAGTAAATAATAAAACCATTGACAAACCATTCCTAGCAGAACAACTGTTATAATAATACAATAAACTACCCACAATGTATCACTCGCCCACATATATAAAAAGTCAAGCAAAAAAACAATACACACAGTCT
>JBBBDQ010002319.1:712500-795000 GCA_037127315.1 Ascarosepion bandense | reverse complement strand
TCTGTCCTGTTATTTAACCCATAGCTGGAAGGAATAGATGGATTAATACCTTTCCCAAGGGTATTTGCACGTAAGTGAATGCAATGAATTCCACTGGAAAGAATTGTACTCCGCCCAACTAGTTTTTATAGTTTTTTTTTTTTTACTGTAAGGAGCGAAAACTTTAAAACACATGACCTTTTAATGATATATATCATGTACTGCCACCCATAAGAAGAAAATACAGGTTATCATATGCGCACAATTAAAAGGTTTTAATTATTTTAAAAATCAAATGACTTGATTATTTGTATTAGACTTTTCAATTTTTGATTAGTAAATATAGTCTTCGTGCATTAATTTAACAACCTAGTGCTAATGATGAAGGAGGAAATTTTAAAAGATTTTTGAAATTTATACATTACTATAACAAAAAATTGTAAAAATGATAACAATTCCTGTAAAAATTCATTATTCATTGAAAAAGTTTTTTCTTTTCAGATTATGATATCCTTAATATATATTTATAAAACTAATTAAAAGTTTATCTAAAAAAAAATGGCATAGTTTTATTGCCTTTTTGTTTTCACAATTTGCAGCAGATTTTCTGAAAAAGGGCTAATTTAGAGAAAAAAAGATAGTTGCTCAGCATTCCCTAATGACTCCTGAATTTAATTAATAATATTAGATATATGGGCAAACTCTTGCAAATTTCTAGATGTTTGAGGAAACTAATTAGTGGGGTGGAGGTGGGTAACATATGTAAAAAAAAAAAAAAATTTTTTTTAACAAGATTTTCAAAAAATAATTATTTTGAAACGATTTCAGTCATTTATGAATAAGTCCTGAAATTTTCATCAAAATCCAACCACTTACCAAATTAATTTTTTTCTTTAGCAAAAAAGGGACTTACATAATATGTTTGTTGTAATAAACACTTGTAAAAATTGCATCACTCACAGATGAAAGAAAAACAAGATTTTATACCCAAATTTTGAACAGGTTAAAAAGAATTAAAAAATTTAAAAAATATAATTAAAAAATACTTTGATCTACCCTCTTAATAATAACGTGAACATTTTATTGATAAAACTTTGTTTTTATTTAATTTGGGGAGTTTTTTCTTTATACTGTTTTTTTTCAGTGATTTATTGGAGGTACCTATCTTAATCTTTTTTTAATTTTAATTTTTTTTTAAATTTTAATCCTTAATTTTTAAATTTTTTTTTCTAAATTGCAGTTTCACCACTATGAAATTGCTCATTCGGTTTTGTATTGCTCTTGCCACTACTGATTAATATAACCACAAAAGAGGACATTTTTTTCAACTCTGTACAAGTGAGAATCACTGAAATGAATATGAATGCCTCTTGAAAATCTTGCTTCTTACCTGAAGTATTTTTTGTTTCTGTCATTCATTCTCTCTTTCTTTCTGTTTTTTTTTTATTTAATTTAAGTGGTCATTGGGCTGTAAATTTAATTTATTTTTTTTCTCTTTATGCTTGCAGCTTCACCACTCAAGAAAAGAATGGCTTGCTGTTCTACAATGGCAGGTACAATGAAAAGCATGACTTTATTGCCCTCGAAGTGGTGAATTCCAAAGTTCAGTTCTCCTTTTCGTTGGGTTCAAACATTACAACTGTTCAGGCAGAGATTGCTGGAGGTGTCAGTGATGGGAAGTGGCACCAAGTGACCGTTGAATACCATAACAGGGTAAGTGGCAGTTGCTGCACCCGCAGCTGCATCTCCTTCAACCTAAGCATTCTTTCATTGTCTCTTTTCGATAGGCATTGGAATTGGGGGCAGGTAACAAACGTCTTAATGTATCACCTGTACAATTTGTCAGCAATGATCTGGCATTGCGAACATAATAAAAGAAACATCTGCACTTCTTTTCTGCAGTGAACAGTATTATTGTTATTGTAGGCAGAGTTGGGTGGAGGATAACTCTTATTTTAATTGCAATTATATAAACGTTTGTGTATGTGTGTTTAAATAAAAAGTAAAACTTTTCTTTACTAACACATTTTGTCCCTTAAACCCTAAAAGAAATAAGGTAAATGTGAAAATTGTTATTTTCTAACTTGTATTTATAAAGATATACATTGTGGTGCAGTGGATATCAACTTAGAACAACAAATCGGGAAGCCGAGTTCAAATTCCAGTTGAATTCCTTGCATTCACTTACGCACAAATATCCTTGGGAAAGGTATTAATCTGTTTCTTCCCTCTACTTATGGGTTAAATAACAGGACAGATTTGGCTGACAATCAGTCTACTGCAGAAAGCAATGGCAATCTACTGTGGGATAATCTTCTGCCCAGTCAGTCATGTTTCTTCCGAGACATGATTGCCCAAAGCATGTATCATGTATGGCATTTAACTGACTGATTTATAAAGAGAAATAAAGTAGAGGAGAAATATTACTTATTTTCAAATTTTTAATTTAAAATACTCTAAAAATATTTTTAAAGGTAGTTGTGCAAGGCAAGGTAGACTATGGAGAATGCTAAGTGCTGTAATTTATTGCCTATTAAATAAAAGTAAGTTGTTTGCAGGCCATGGCTGATGGCAATGGCAATTTCATTGAATAAATTTACTCACGATATATTTACCAAAATTACAGAGAAATAACTTTTAAAATGAGATGTCAGTGTTGTTTTCATTTTTGCATAATTTGGATGACCATCTATCTATTGCAACCTGTATACACCCCACCACCCACATATATATATATATAAGGAGAGAGAGACATAGAAATAATACCATAGGTTGTGAGGAGTCAGTTTTCATACACACACACACACACACACACATATATATATAAGACTTTCCAGTTCACACTCCACCCACATCTAGGTGTAGAGGCTCATCCCTTGTTCTCTGTTTAGGATGTGGTTTCCAGCTTTCTCTTTTCCAATCTTTTCACTTTTCTTTTTCTTTTTTTTCTTTTTTTTCTTTTTTTTTTCAATTGGAGTAGATAGACTAAACTATCGCCCGGTTCACACTCCACCCACGTCTATTGTACAGGTGTAGAGGTTCATCCCTTGTTCCCTGTTTAGGATGTGGTTTCCAGCTTTCTCTTTTCCAAATCTTTTCACTCTCACGTAGCCCCCTGCACATCAGTGGCATTACTGCCTTGCTCGGGGTGATACGATTAAAAAAAAAAAAAATATAACTATACTCATGTCAAAAAACCCTCCGTGGATCTACGTGGAAGGAAAAAATGGTTATAAAAAAGAAAGAGCTAAGCACATGAACATCAGTCAAAAGGATTTGGACCGAGTCAGCACATAGCCCAAAAAAAAAAAAAACCTGAGACGAGTAATCAACTAATAAAAAGCGCTCAATACTTAGGTAGAGCAGAATAAATAAAGTATACCTAGTGAGCCAACAAACCTACCAAGGTTTCACCTAAGCGGATCGTCAGGGAAAACCAGCTTTCCCTGACGATCTGCTCAGGTGAAACCTTGGTAGGTTTGTTGGCTCACTAGGTATACTTTATTTGTGTGTGTGTGTGTTTGGTTGGAGACACAGGAAAGTTCCTTTTTAAGGATTTTGTCATTCATTTTTTTCCATATTCTTAATAATTTTCTTGGTTTCTGATATATATAAACTGTCCAATTCTGATAATTTATGGTTATTTCTTTGTCCTTCCCAAACGTTTTGATTTTAAATTGGTTTTCTACATTTTCAGATATTGCATTTACACATACTCATGAGATTGTTCATATTGTCAGTTATAATCCTATGTCTACGGCACAACTCAGACTTCCATGTGTTACGCAATCATCAGGTGCATATTTCAAACTGACAGTTTGATAGACTTGAATTTAAGTTCACTTGATATTCATGGGAATTAAATCTTATAAAGTTAAGTCAAGCCTTTTTAATAACAAGATTAAAAATTTAAATATTCTATGGTTACATGTAGAAAAACGTTTAAAATAAAAAATAATAAAATGCAGGAAGAAAAAATGAAAGGGGCGTAAATCATGAGTTTTATAAATTTAATATTCAAATATTAACCACAATTTCTACTCCAACAGCTTCTTTTCTCACACTTCCTGCCTGTGGAATTCCCTTCCGCATGCTTGCTTCCCCGACGGCTATAACCTCCAGGAGTTTAAATGTAAGGTCAATAGACACCTCCTAACACACTAACCCTCCCATTCTCTCCAACTCTCCCCCTATGTACATCTTAACTTGTCTATCGCCCTGTGTAACCCCCTGTGCTATAGTGGCAGTGGAATGCCTTGCTTGGGGTGACATGATTAAAAAAAACAAAAAAACATAAAAAATGTAGAGAAAATTAAAATTTTACATAAAAATAAGATAAAATAAAATAATTTGAATAATTATGAATTAAATCCTTTTTATTTTTGCTCCTTACATTGTTTAATTTCTAATTCTTTATTCTAAATTTTACTTAATTTTTCTTTTCATTTTTTTTTGGTCAGCAACCAGTTTACTGCAAAAAATGGCAATCTACCTGGTCAGTCATGTTTTAAAAGAGACATGATTGCCCAAGCTTGTATGACTGATCTATACATATGCAAAATACAGTTTAAATTCTCTGATTAGTTATGAATGTTTTACCTCAAACATTTTGATCACCACTCTACTGATTTAACATAGTTATGGGCCATATGTGATACATGCTCGGGTGATCATGTCCCGAAAGAGACATGATTGACTGGGAAGAATATTTTCTTACAGTAAGTTGCTATTACATTCTGCAGTAGACTGGTTGTCAACCAAGGCTATAGAACACAACATGTTCTGCTATTTAAGTGACAGATTAATACCTTTCCCAAGGGTATTTGTGTGTAAGTGAATGCAACAAATTTGACAAAAATTCAAACTTGTTCTGGGTAGATAGCCACTGCACTACAATGCACATCCATTTAACTGCTTACCTGAAAAACATGAATCCATATTTTCATATGACAATAACAAACCCAATCAGGTCACATGCTATTTTAATTATACCTCGTTAACCAGAGTATAATAATAAAAAAAGAAAAATGTCAGTATCATTTTATTGCTCATATAAAAGATTGTGCAATAAAATTGAAAAAATGCCCAGCAACTTGAGAGTGGAAATATTGGGTGGACCATAAAAAAGCAAAAAGTAATGGTGATGGGTGTATGGGGTTAGAATATGCCTGGAGGAGGGTTCTGACAACTGTCAATATGGCTGACTGCCAGAGACTAGAATCTTATCACAGTAAAAATAAAACTGTCAGATTAAAAATAAATCAATTCATTCATTAGAAATGGTTTTGTTTGCATTTTCAATATGAAGCTGTGTCTACATTCCTTTAAAGATATAATAAAACTTTGCTGGGATGTGATTATCTTTGTGGCTGAGGAGTCTAAAGCACACTGGATAAATGTGGTGGTTTCTTCTACAAAGGGATGGGCACAGATTCACATATTCTTCTACAAGGGATGGGCACAGCAGATTCACATATTCTTCTACAAAGGGATGGGCACAGCAGATTCACATATTCTTCTACAAAGGGATGGGCACAGCAGATTCACATATTCTTCTACAAAGGGATGGGCACAGCAGATTCACATATTCTTCTACAAAGGGATGGGCACAGCAGATTCACATATTCTTCTACAAGGGATGGGCACAGCAGATTCACATATTCTTCTACAAGGGATGGGCACAGATTCACATCTTCTTCTACAAAGGGATGGGCACAGCAGATTCACATATTCTTCTACAAGGGATGGGCACAGATTCACATATGCTTTACTAAGATCTGTCAATTGAACAAATAAAAATGAAGTGTCTAATTTGGATATCCACTAAAAATATCATTTGAACAGAAAAACACATGCATATGTTCAGTTGTCTATCTATTCACATAACAATTATATATATATATATATATATATATATATATATACTTAAACAAGTTATGTTAAACGATAGAGATAACATAGTCTTATATTATTTTTTTTAATCACTTCACCCCAAGCAAGGCATTCCACTGCCACTATTGCGCATGGGGCTACATAGGGGAAGGTAAAGAGGAGGAGTGGTTAGACATAGGAAATGTCAGGAGGAAGGTGACAGATGAGTAAGGATACCGAGGATGAGGGTTGGGCAGATGGGAAGAGTGTTTGATAGAATGGGAGCAGGTTAGTGTGTTAGGAGGTGTCTATTGACTTTACATTTAAACTCCTGGAGATTGTAGGTGTCGGGGAAGCAATCGTGTGGAAGGGAATTCCACAGTCGGGAAGTGCGAGGAAAGAAACTGTTGGAGTAGAAGTTGCGGTTGCATTTTATCGGTTTCACTGTAAAAGGGTGGGATCTAGTTGCTAATCTAGATCCCACCCTGTTACAGTGAATTATTTTATATATATATATTTTATATATTTTCTTTTGAATTTTTTCATATTTTCTGATCACACAGATAACACGCACACATCTATTTGAGAGCATGCTAAAATGCTTTCATCTTAGCCTAAATTCCTTCCAAAAAGATTTTGCTTGAGCCAAGAATTTTTCAGCACTCTTTCATTTGTAAATCTGTTAAAATTGATATTTGACATCATTCTATATATTCAGTTAAAAGTAAATTAACATTTATCCTTGATAATGGCTAAAAGTATAGCCAAAAGTTTTTGTAAAATCAAACATTTAGAAAATTTTGATAAAATTTATGTCTTAAAGAGAAAAAAATTATAACATCACATGAATAATTATATAAAGAACTTTATCATAATACCTTATATCATTTTTTATGAAACTTGCATAAAAGAGATTATTGCCTATATATATATAATGTGTGTGTGTGTGTGTGTTAAAAGTAGGTTTTTTAGTATTTTAGGTTTCGTTTGTTGAGTTGTTAGGTTATCATTAGTTACTTCAATCTGCCTTTTCACAAGGCTACGTTTAAATTGCCAGGTAATATTGTTATGATGAGCTATTATAATGGTTCCTCTTAGAGAAAAACAATTGACATTATTAGAAAAAAATATATATAATAATAATTCTCTGCCCCCACTGAAAATTAGAGGTTGAAAGTACTTGGGTATCTTAAGAAATGAATGAAAATAACATCTGTATATAATCCAGCAGCTCATCATAACAACATTACCTGGTCATTTAAATGTAGTTTTGTGAAAAGGCAGATTGAAGTAACTAATTATAACCTAACAACGCTCAACAAACAAAAGCTAAAATACTAAAAAAACTATTTTTAACATGTACCATAGAAGTCCCATTCTATGGTCACAGAAATAATATATATATATATATATATCAATTAACAGATTCTTTATCATTTTAACTGTTCTTTTTAGTGGATATCCATATTTAAGTAAACTCTCTGTTTATTTATTAAACAGTATATTTATTAATTTTCCTTTACTGAACAGGATATTTGAAAAAGCCTTTTAAAGAAAAATATGCACTCTTTAGCAGGATTCAAACTTGCTTTCCTTTGGGCAGAAGGAAACCATTATTAGATCAGCCTTAACCAGCTCAGCCATGGAGCAGCCTTACCAATCAAGCTATGTTTGAACAGTACCTTTAAGCGAAATCATTCTCATCACAAATTCTTCAACATTTTAATATCTGCTCATCTATATATATATATATATATTTATTATATTTTAGAACAAGTATTAATGTATTAATACATTATATGTATAACATGTATTAAATTAATGTTTTGGACATTGTAAGAATTCTTTCTTCATTCTGTATTCACTCAGATATATATATACATATACACACACACATATATACACACATATGCACATACACATATATATATATACACACACACACACACACACATATATATATATATATATATAAAAACACTGTGTGTGTGTCTGCACTTGTGCTTGCATGAATGTCTATAATTATAAGAAAATGTATTTGGATGTTTCTTGATGGATGAGTGTGGTTAAAATCACTCCCCCATAGTGACATTACTGTTCAGGTAGTTCTCTGTCAGTTGTACTTCAATAAGTCGATAACCTAATTATGACAAAGGCATTTATTTCATATAATAAATATTTATTTTTCAAAATAATCTCATTTCATCTCACCGCACTTGATACAATGTTGAATATTGATTGAACATTATATAGGGAAAAACTCAACTGATAAATTTTTTTAGACTCATTAAGTTTTCCCCATCTTGTGGGTAGAAGCTGTTACAGCCATCATCACCCTTGACAGGGACCAGTGTATTGTGTTGTATACTCTATCTAATTTAATTAGATTAGATTTTGGTAGTCATATTAATGAAGCTCTTTGTGAAATTGGAACGTGTTCAAAAGAGCTTCCCTTACCTGCATTTTAAGCATTGAATCTAACACTAGGGCCCTTAAAAAAAACATGGAGAGACTAAGCTTTTCAGACATTTTAACTTCTTAAATTTTAAATGAATAAATAAAACGTCACAAAAAAATTTTTAGAAGGTAACATGCTGTAAACACGTCAATATTATTTAACTTTTGTGTTTTTTGTTTTTTTTTACTTTTTTATTACATTTTATATTTTAAACTTTTTTCACAAAATTGGAGTGTATCTGAGCCCAAAATAATGCTTGGAAATACAGTGTGTTTAGAGAGGGGATATGATGTTGAAAGGCCTGAAACCCCTAATGATCCTTGGTTAAAAACATCACTGTTGATGTGTGCTTAAGCAGCAAACTGATGTATTTCATGATATATATATATATATATATATATATATAATGATAGAACAGATAAAGGAACTGTGTCTTAATCTAACATGTTTTACTTTTATTAAAGCTTCTTTAGAGATCTTTTTAAAGACAAAACATAAAGAATTAAAAAAATAATTTAAATAATTTAATGAAAGATAAATATATATATCAAATTAAGCTTATAACACAATTTTCAAATTCATCGTAATAACCATATCTGCTCTGAAATGTGTCATAATGTCAACAAATGTAAGCATGTTACAGGAATTAACGAAGATTAACGAAACTGGTTATAAACAAGCGACAATGTGAAATGATTTGTTTGAACATTATTTTTGATCGATACTCATGTGAATAGGAGTTGCTGGTTCAAATCCTGCCAAATGCCACACATTTTCGTAATAAAAATTTATCGTAAATAATCAGGCTAGTAGAAATAAGTATCTAATATGGTTTGATTATAAACAGAATATCTATTTAAATACAAGTATCGATTAAAACTAATGTTCAAAGAAATCATTTTAAATTGTCGGTTGTTTATAACCAGTTTTGTTAATCTTCGTTAATTTTTGTAACATGTTTACATTTGTTGACATTACGACACATTTCAGAGCAGAGATGGTTATTGTGATGAATTCAAAAATTGTTATAGGCTTAATTTGACTTTGTTTAGACTGACAGTCATTCGTGATTGAGAGGTCTAAGACGCACCAAATATATATATACAGGTATCAAATATGGATTAGAATCCAACAGAATGATTGGAAAAGAAACAAATAAGAAACATTTATAAATTTAACATGTTTCACTTTTATCTTAAGCTTCATCAGAAAGTGAAATATGGAAGAGAAAAGAAAATTCTGGTATTTTTACATTTATGCTGTTCATTTTTTATTGGTTAAGTAGAACCAAATGCAAAATAATGAACAGACCGAGATTGTGTAGCAAACCCTCTCTAATATGTGCTTCATAAAAACTGACTGACAAGCCACATCTTTTAATTCATTTATTGTATTTTTCAATGTGTGTGTGAACAAGAAATTTTTTTTGCAAGGTGGGGAATTAGTGAGTGTAGAAGTTGTTCAAATGATTTTGTTCTAGGAACTTTCAGATAACCTTTTAGCCATTTTCAAGGATTTGGGTTTTGCTGTTGCAAATGATATGTAAGGGATATTGTAAACCATGTATAAGTTGCTGAAAAGTAAACTTGTTCTTAATTCCCAAATACAGCCATTACATTATGGCTGTGTTCATAGTCAGTTTCATGTGTTCATGAGTAATCAAATGATGAAAAGGAAAACAGTGACATATCATGCTTCCATATTTAAGTTCTCCAAACTAAGGATGTTTTTAATGATAAAGTCAGTCATATATTTATTATAAGGGGATTAATGCAACAAATGCTGGTTGCAGTTATATATATATATATATATATATATATATATATATATATATATATATATTGTAACAAAGTTGTAGAACACGTAGATTTTTTTTACCTACTGTTCATGCATTTACTTTTATAAAGAGTGCTTGATACAACGTAGAGCATTATATTGTAATGGTTGTTACAATGGTTTATAAATTCATAGTATCACTACACAAAAGTTTTCTCGTTTCGAAGTTGCTATGTGCTTCTCATTGGGTGATAAGTTGAAATGAAAATTAAATGGTGAAAACGGTTTATTTATGGTGATATGATGTTTAAGTGAATGTGGGCTTGGGTTTTCATTAACAGCGGCGCCACTCCCAACACACTTAGATAGCAGTAAAATAAACAAAAAATGTCTACCCTTCCTAAAAATACCCATAAATCCCAATATAAGAAGTACCCAGACAAAATAAATAAGGAACCTGTGTTAAACTAAGCTGCGTCTCCTAACCCAACTCCACATTCACATAAAGATCATATCATCATAAATAAACCGTTTTCACCATTTAATTTTCATTTCAACTTATCACCCGATGAGAAGCACATAGTAGCTTTGATATGTGAAAATTTTTGTGTAGTGATACTATCTAAACTTATTTATAAATGGAACTTTGTGTGTGTGTGTGTGTGTGTGTGTGTCCGTTACCTACAGACTCCAAAAAGGCTGAACCGATTTTCTTGATAATTTACACAGTTGTACTATAAGCGTCTGTGAGTGTTATTAGCTAGGTTTTGTGTTGAGGTACCCCCGATAAATATCGAAAATTGATAATCGAAAAAATCAGGTTGTAGAAGGAGTGGTCCGATTTTAATCAAATTTGATACACTCATAGACAAAGCCATCAGAAACAATATTCAGAAGTTTCAAGGTTGTAGTTCTTAAAATAGTGCAGAAAATCGATAATATATATATATATATATAAAAGGCAGGATATTTGTGTGTGTGTCTGTTTATCTGCCTGTATGTCTGTATTTTTTTCAGCCCTTTATTTTAGTTTTTGCTTCGGGTTTAGCTCTAAGTAGGTATAATTGTAGTTCTTAGTCTCAGCCATGATACCATTTACTCAGAGGACTTATTTAGCCTTCAAAATTCAGTTTACAACGAAAAAACTTATATGATATCGATACCAGGAAATCAAAATTTGACTTACATCCATTCATTTTTTTTTCACTCTACGGTTTCGCTTTAACTGGAATTTAGTCTTTCGTGCCAACGTCCAAAGAGTCTGCGCTCCAGGACCATGGGTGAGTTTTAAAGCTTTCATTACACCCAAGCAATGCCAGACTTTACTGCTAGTGAATTTATAAACCATTGTAACAACCATTACAATATATATCTGAAAGCCATAAGGATGTCCAGAACATTTATAAATAGACAAAGCATGAACATCTATAAAGTGTGAGAGTGAAAGTAGATATTTAGCTTTTGACTTTTTACTTGTATATTCATAGGTTTTTTTAAAAATTATTTTGTGACGTCATTTGTTGGATTTCTTTGTGAATTTCAAAATCACATTCCTCTCTGCAGTTTTTCAATTTTGAAAGAAATAAAGGTATTGATGTGCAAATATTTCTAAATGAAAATGTTGCTTATTCACTCATGGAGTTTATGATTGTTCATCTGCGTGTTAATAAAGGTGTTTGTGACTGTGTGCGTGCATGGATGTGTGTTTCTTTTGTGCATGAAAGCAGTGACTTGCCTGGTTGTGGGAATTTCAGGTTTACATTGACATAAGAGACATATATGTATATTATAAAAAAAATTAATACAATCCCCGTATAACAACCAGATATATTTAACAAAATTTAAATTATGTCAGTCTTAACTCAGCACCTTTATATGTCCATAGCAGCACAATTACCATTATTGACACTTAAAGTATTTTTTTTTATTATTATAATCATATCGCCCCAAGCAAGGCATTGTACTGCCACTGTTTTGCAGGGGGTTACATAGGAGGAAAGTTATGAGAAAGAGTGTGAAGTTATAAGGGGTGTCGGGATCAAAACACTAAGAAAGTATAAAAATAGACTTTTATAGAAATATATACATAAAAATAGACTTTTATAGAAAAATATATAGTTTTGAAAGAAAAATATTAGCAACAACACATTTTTGAAGGAAAAAAATTTTCTCAGCAAAATATTTTTGTATACAAACCTAGAAGACATTTTCAGTTTTCTAAAATAAAAAAAAGGAATAAAAACAAAAAGTTTTCATTAAAATCTGACTAAATCAACCTTCTCACTATAATTGAACATTAAAAAAACATACCTTAAAACCTCACCTTTTTGGCATTAAATAACCCACAGCCGTAGATATGCCGTTAAACAAAACTCAAACTCAAGTTTTATTGAATTTAACCAACAAATAGCATATCTATTGTATTCTGTACAATTTTCCAAGTTTTTGAAGATTGTTGTATCTCAGGGTAGAAATTGTGAAGTTCATGTTTGTTCAATTATTTATGACCATCTCTATAAATTATGAGGATGTAGTCACACTGACAGCACCTGATTCTTGAAAATGACTGAGATGGTTAAAAGTATTTAAATTATAATAACAGAACATGATTATGATAGGTTATCCATAATTTGGATCCTGATATACAACAACTTATTCAAAATTTAAAAATAAAATAAAAAATTAAACAGTTTTTGTAAGTTGAATTTAATAAAACTTGTTTGAGTAAATACTTGCTTCTAAATATAAAATTTGCTAATTGTAAAGGAGATTTAAATCAGTAAATCAGTTTCAGATTTCAGTTGATCTAGCCTATTATTATTTTGCACTCATGTCCAAGTCAAAGGCATGAACCTGTCTTTCTCTTGCTACTATCTTTGTTAATTTGAAGCAGTTCAGTTTTATCATTAAGTGTTAATTCACCTAAGAAGAAATATATTCGAAACTTCATTAAAAATTTTACAGGAAAAAGTGTTTTATATGCCATCAGTGACAATATAACAGCTCACATATTATTCGTGCAAGACTTGTTGATTGATCAGACACGAGAAGTCGGAGAGTCAAGTTTAAATTCTAGTTGGATTTTTACATTTACTTATGTGCAAATACACTTGGGAAAAGTATCAATCCATCTTTTCTCCCTCCAGCTATGGGTTGAATAGCAGGACAGATTGGGTTCTGTAGCCTTGGTTGGTAACCAGTCTACCACACAAAGAAATGGCAACCTACTGTGTGAAAATCTTCTGCCTTGTCAGTCATGGATCAAAAGAGATCACCCAAGCGTGTATCATGTATGGCACTTACTGACTGGTTGGTATCTCTTGCATTTGTGTTTGACAAATATACCACAATACAGGCAACACTTAATCATTTTGACGTCATTTACAACACCCTTATCTCCCCATTTTAGGATAAAACATATTTTAACTCAAATTTTTTCCATGTTTTTTTTTTTTTTTTTTTTTTTGCTTAGTTTAAAACTAGTTATTTTTTATGCATTTGTAACAAATTTAGTTGTGAGTGTAAGGTTATCAGGTGAAAAAGTGGAATCAGCATGTTGGGTTCACTATCTAAGTCAGTTTTGTTTCCTTTGCATCAATACCCTTGTAAAAGGCATGAAGCCATCTTTCACCGACTGTGGGTTAATATTAGACTGAAATTTTTTTTCATTAACTGGCAGTGAGTCTAGGAGAAAAAAATGACTGAAAAATATAGATAATAAAGATGCATTTAAGTTTATTTCAGTGAAATTAAATAAACAGTTTGGCTTTTTCCCACAGTTGAGATTAAACAAAACTTTTGGAGCAGATAGACTGAACAATTGGCGTAGATAGACTGAACTATCGCTCAGTTCACACTCCACCCATGTCTATTGAACAGGTGTAGAGGCTCATCCCTTGTTCCCTGCTTAGGACGTGGTTTCTGGCTTTCTCTTTGCCAATCTATTCACTCTTACATAGCCCCCTGCACATCAGTGGCCTTACCGCCTTGCTTGGGGTGATGTGATTAAAAAAAAAAAAATTTACATTGTTCAGACTGTTGTTCCCATCATTATTGTCACTTTTATATTCACAATGTTTTGGCCATTGTATGCTTTGTCGTTTTTCAAGTGATTGGAGCAACAATCAAAACATAGTGAATATGAATATGGCAATAAAGATGAGGACAACAGTTCGAACAATGTAAATAATGTAAATACTACCTCATGAACAGGTGAAGAGGCTCATCCCTTGTTTCCTGTTTAGGATGCGGTTTCCGTTTTGTTTTTTTTTCTCTTTTCCAATCTTTTCATTCGTTTTTTTTAATTTTATTTTTTTTTCAATTGGAGTAGATAGACTAAACTATCACTCGGTTCACACTCCACCCACGTCTATTGAACAGGTGAAGAGGCTCATCCCTTGTTTCCTGTTTAGGATGTGGTTTCCAGTTTTTCTCTTTTCCAATCTTTTCACTCTTACGTAGCCCCCTGCGCATCAGTGATGTTTTCGCCTTGCTTGGGGTGATATGATTAAAAAAGAAAAAAAAAAATCCCAGAAATATAAACAAAATTTTTATGGGTTACATAAGATTTTACTTTAAAATATTTTTGTAAAATTTAATTTATATATATTATATTTTTACATTTTTTAAAAAAATCTTTTCACATTTTTCATACCTTTTTCACATATTTTGCTTGTGAAGTTGTCTTAACATATTAGAAAAATTCTCATTATTTGCAAATAATTGAAAAAAACCAACCTGAATAAAGATGGGCTCTTTCAGGGTAATGCTTATCATTGAATAAAATGTAATCTGAGCTGTTAATATTGCAGCTGAGGAAATTGCATTCACTTCACACTAAAGGCATGAATCCTGCAGTAGACTGGTTGCCGACCAAGGCTATAGAACCCAATCTGTCTTGCTATTTAACCCATAACTGGAAGGAAGAGACAGATTAATACCTTTCCCTAACTCATTTAAAAATGAAAAATATTCAAAAGTCCTACAATATAATTGTATAGAACACTTTTTAATACAAATGTGTACTAATCTAACCCTATTAGGACCAAAAACTAAGTATTAAACAAGATATATATATATATATAACATAATTAATTAGACATACACACATATTTTTATGTATGCCTACTGTATATGCATCGTACGTATTAACTCACGCACTCACTGATACTCACACAGAGTCACGAGAAAAAGAGTTCACTGTTC
The DNA here is from genome assembly GCA_037127315.1 of Ascarosepion bandense. Lineage (NCBI taxonomy): Eukaryota > Metazoa > Mollusca > Cephalopoda > Sepiida > Sepiidae > Ascarosepion > Ascarosepion bandense. Next base: position 779,711 of record JBBBDQ010002319.1, on the reverse strand, counting down.
ATAACTCTTTCTCAGATTCCTCTCCTCCCTTAAAGTTCAAATTGTTCCCCTGTGGGAACCATGGTCCTAGGCATATTCATTACTGTGTTAGTGAAAGTAGATGTAATGACTCCATGATTTGAAGGGTTAAACAAGATATATTTATAGAATTTTGATATTTTTCTACTACCAAATATAATACTCGATTCAACAGCTTCTTCATCAATGTACTATGTCCCTTCAGGACATTGGCTAGCATGGCTCTCCATCATTTCCTCTCCTTTGTAGCTCTTAGTAAATTTTGTCTTTTTGCTATCTCTCCTAAATCTTGCTCCATTATTCGTTTAGTGACGATTGCTAAGGAGGTTATGCACTGTTATGCTCTGCTTCTTTTGCCTTCAATATGACTTGTGAGTGTCAAATTTTATAAACCTTCTTTCCTCATTTTGTCTCCTACAAATTTCAACTAACTCGTTCTGATAAGTATAAGTGTCTCTTTTGTTTTAATTTTATTTAAAATTTCATCAATGCTCACATTTGTGGTCCTTATTAGTCTCAGCATCCTTCTGTAGAACTACATTATGTTACTCCAAATATCTTCTTTTATCCAGCATTCACTACCATATAGAAGGACTGATATTACATAACAGATCAGGACTCTTTTCTTTAGAGAAGCACATTTCTGATGCTTCAGGCCTCTTCTTCATCTTTGAGGAGATTGTCCAGCATTCACTACCATATAGAAGGACTGATATTACATAACAGATCAGGACTCTCTTCTTTAGAGAAGCACATTTCTGAGGCTTCAGGCCTCTTCTTCATCTTTGAGGAGATTGTCCAGCATTCATTACCATATAGAAGGACTGATATTATATAACAGATATTAGCTCTTTTCTTTGTTTCTGTTGCTTCAATTCTCCTCTTTATTTATGAGAAGATTGTCCAGCAATTACTGCCATAAAGGAGGATTGATATTACGTAACAGTTCATGATTCTTTTTTCTTTTGTTTCTGATGAAATCTTCCAATTTCTTAATCCTCTGCTTAGCTTTTAGAAGGCAACTTACACTGTCTTTGTTCATATTTTGGATTTTGGTATCACACTTTAAATATAAAGAAAATGGAAGATTCTTATTCCATTCTTTGTAAGGGAAAGAGTCAGTATGCCTAGAAAATCAGCATTTTGGCTCTTGATTTTTACAAGGTTTACAACACTGAGCACTAACACTGATGATAAAACATATGACTAAGCAAATTGGTAAATTTAGAAGACGTCTCTTGGTTATCATTCTGCAAATGTAAAGAGATAAGAAATGATTTTGAGGGTTGGGAGGTTTTCAAGAAGCAGCGTAATTTTGATTCTCCTGTAAAGATTCCGGGCTACCCAAATCGCCCCCCCCCCACCGGGCTACCCAAATCGCCCCCCCCCACACACACCGCCTTGATAGTAGGCCATATGACTGCAGATTCAACCAATTATCTTCCGAATCCTTGACAACTCCTTTTTTTTTTTTTGTGCCTCTCGTCATCACCCACCTGATACTTGTCTTCCTTCCTTCCTTCCTCAGTTCGGCATTTTATGATTGCCATGGTAACAGACAGGTAAAAGGAAGGTGCAGGTGGTTTTAGGCAGTGTTAGTGTTGGCAGGGATAGCACTGCCCCTTGGGAGGGGAAAAGGTTTTAGATGCTGATGTCACCCTAATGATAGGTGATTCATCACTGCCCTACCCTTCTCTTGTCTCACCCAGCCTGTTTTTTCCCTGTTGGAAGAATTTCCCAGGTTCTGTGGACTCCAACATAGATTTTCTATGGTAATTTCTTTTTCCCTTTCTCCAAAACAGACATTTGTAGGAAAATGTTCTTTATTCACAGAAAGAAGCTTTACATACATTCTCCAACTCACATACAAAAGCATTTTTTTCATTAGATATTATTTTTTTTATTATTACTTTTAGCTTAAAAATAAATTTTGTCAGCTCAAGGAGGTCTTTATTCTTTTTGTAATTCAGTAGATGTATGAAGTTAGCAGATGCTGAAAAGTTCTCAGTTCAACACACTTCCCGAAATCAGTATTTGAATGCCCCAACATCAGAATATTGATTATGGGTGTGTTCAATAAAGAACTTTCAGCTTCCTTTTGTGGTCATTGGTAGTGTATTTATTTTCTGTCTCATATGTTCATAACATTTTGTTGTTAAGAGTTATCTCTTTTGTACTGGCAGCTCCAGGTGGCAGTGTCTTTATTATGACAACCCACACTTAATAAAATCATGTTTAAATCTGGTCATAACACATTACATTGCATTTAAATATATGGCTCTGCTAACATTTCAAGCTCTCACATGGTGTGATGTCATAGAACCACATTACAAATTTATGAACTGCGTTTGCTATTTTTGGTAACTGTTATCATTGCCTAGCAAATTTTTATGTCAACACAAGATAAATCATTGCTGATGGTGGATGTTTTTATGTTAATGCCCTTGTAATCTCTCTGAAGATGGCTCATGTGAGCTGAAAGCTTAGAACCAACTTAATAAAAAATTATCTAAATGTTGGAGAATTTTTGTCTTTATTTTCACCTGAAATTAAAGCCAAAATATGATGTTCAGAACGGCTCATGATTAAACATAGTAGACATTCATTGTCTCTTATATTTAACAGTATATGTTTAGAAAATTATGACAGTTGTAGATTGTTTACAAAACCAAGAGATGAAAAGAGTATATAAAAGAGCAAACGAAAATATTAATAAAAAAAAGTATATTTTGAAAAATTCACAAGGTAAAAAACTTCTAATAATAATAAGGGCTTACCCAAAATGTCATGGTTAAACTAGTATTAATATAAGATTCAATTAGACATAAAATGGGGGATCGGTTTTCTATTGTTATTAAGTAATAAACTGATCTCACTAATTACACTGTATTAATAAGTGTAAATAAGTTTAAATACTTATATATGGAAATCTTCAAATAATGGGAAGGGGCTTAACAAAATATGTTGTCATTTTTTTATGGCATCATTCATATTACTATTAATATAAGATTCTACTGGACAAAAAATAGGGGATCGGTTTTCTATTGTTAATAAGTAATAAACTGATCCCCATTAAATACTATATGCAAATAAGTTCAAAGGACTTACATATAGGAACCTAATAATGCAAAAAGCCTAACAAAAGATGCCATCATTTTTTTATGTCATGGTTCAAATTAGTATTAATATTAGATTCTACTGGACCAAAAAGTAAGGGATCAATTTTCTATTGTTATTAATGAACTGATACCCAATGAATTAGGTATATAAATACAATGAAAATGCACCCTTTTTGAAGTAAATTGTGATAGATGTTGAGGAATGGGTTGTTTAAAACAATGTTCAGCGAAAAAGATTCTCGGGAATCAATATGAGCCAACTCTAGCCACCCCAAAAGCGGCTCTTCATTCTAAGAATGTCATGCTGTGCATCTGGTGGGATTGGAAAGGAATCCTGTGCGATGAGCTTCTGCCAAGTAACCAGTCAATTGATTCTGAAAAGTAACGCTCACAACTGAATGAATTAAAGGCAGCAATTGAAGAAAAATTTCCAGAATTGGTGACCAGGAAAGGCGTTGTTTTAACATAAATATTGGAAAAATATTTTTGAAGATTCTCAGGATAAAATCTTCTCATGGAAGTAAAGACTAAACAAAATATTCATTTCATATATGCCATCTTTTTTGACATTTTGCTTGGACCAATATTAATATAAGCTTACCTATACTAAGCATAATAAAGGAAATCTACTGGATGTGCATTGTGGCACAGTGGATATCGGCTTGGAACGAGAAATTGGAGAGCCGAGTTCGAATTCCAGTTGAATTCCTTGCATTCACTTATGCGCAAATACCCTTGGGAAAGGTATTAATCCATCTATTCCTTCCAGTTATGGGTTAAATAACAGGACAGTTTGAGTTCTCTAGCCTTGGTCGGCAACCAGTCTACCGCAGAAAGCAAGGGCAACCTACTGCGGGATAATCTTCTGCTCAGTTAGTCATGTCTCTTTCAAGACATGATTACCCAGAGCGTATATCATGTATGGCACTTAACTGACTGACTGAATATAATAGTTGGAATCATGATTAAGACTTCTACTGGTCATAAAGTGGGGGATTGTTTTTCTATTGTTATGAAGTAATAAACTGAAGCCCCACTTATTACTACATAATAGTACAATAATCTCTTCTCCCTCTAGCTATGAGTCAAATAACAGGACAGAGTGGGTTCTATAGCCTTGGCTGGCAACCAGTCTACTGCAGAAAGCAATGGCAACGTACTGCGGGATAATCTTCTGCCCAGTCAGTCATGTCTATTTTGAGACATGATCGCCCAAGCGTGTATCACGTATGGCACTTAAATGACTGACTGACTTGATGTCTACTAACAAATTAAATGACTAATTTCTATACAATAAATGAAGAAATAGATTTGTCTCCTCAAAATTACTAAATATAAACAGTTGGAAAATATATTTACAAACTCACATGTGACTCACAGTTATAGCAAGGATTAATAAAATATCTGTTTCACATTATTTTTTAGTCTACCCCAAGCAATTCTACTAAGATTCAAGGGGTTAATTAGTGGGAAAGAGAATGAGAAGACTTTAGTGAAGAGAAAGGACAACAAAAGAACTGGTTTCAGAAAGAAAGAATATGGCAATAATGCCACTAAGATGCAAGGAGTTACTGGAAATTAAGGAGAATGAGAAGAATTTATTAAGGAGAAAGGACAATAAAAGAACAAGTTTCAGGAAGACAGAAGATGGCAGTAAAGCCACTAAGATACAAGGGACTTCTGGAAGTGAAAGAGAATGAGAGAATTTTTAGAAGGAACAAGAAACAATGGATAAATATTCACTTTTGTTCAAAAGACTTTTCCAGTTTTCGAACATGATATTCCATTGTTTTTGATAAAATGTGTAAACTAAAATATATGTTTTGTGTCGTCCAGAAAGTTTGTGCTGATTTTTAGTCATTCAGGTTTTGACACGTTAGAACACATCAAATTTATTGATGGATATAATATTCTTACATTTCCAATTAAAGTACACTTCAAACTATCTCTTCAGAAAATGGAAGATTATAAGGTGCATTTTAGACACTTTGTAATCAGTTGAAGTTGAAACTGACAGCTTCAAGCTACCCAGCAAATTAGTAGGTGGTTTATATGACAGCCAGGGAGATTCCACTCTGCCATGTACACAAGTCTATTTTGTAGATTCTGATTGGCTGATGATTCCAGTGTGGATATTGTGCTCAATAAATATCAGCACAATATCCACTCAATAGGTGAGAGGAGAAAGGGACATGTATTGAGTTATAATCCTGTTTATTTTTGTCTGCCAACTGGACACTAGTTGGAAACATCCTTGAAAGTGAGTCTCATACTCTTAATTGTTCACACTTAAAACTTTTTTATTGCCTCATAAGCAACAAAGAAGATATGTGCTGTGTATGGTGAAGGTGCTTTAGCAGACAGAACTGTGCGGAAGTGTTTCACTAAATTTAGAGTTGGTAAATGTAGCCTAATTGATAAAGATAGCTTGGGCAAACCACCCCTCCCAGCTACACATGACAACCAAATCAAGACACTGATTGAGAATAACCTGTATTACACAATGCAGGAAAGAGTAGAAACACTAAATTTATCAAAATCCAAATTCCATGAGTCCTTAGTGGAGCTTGGGTGCTCAAATTACGATGATGTTTGAGTACCACATGAATTGAGTGAACAGAATTTTTTGAATAGCATTTCTAACTATCACTTGCTGTATAAATACAATGAAAATGCACCCTTTTTTAAGCAAGTTGTGATGGCTGATGAGAAATGGATTGTTTACAACAATGTTCAGCATAAAAGGGCCTCAGGTGAATGATATGAGCAAACTTTAGCCACATCAGAAGCAGGTCTTTATCCTAAGAATTTCATACTGTGCATCTGGTGGGATTGGAAAGGAATTCTGGCATGTAACCAGTCAATTGATTCTGAAAAAATCTACTCACAACTGAATGAATTAAAGGCAGCAATTCAAAAAAAAAAAAAAAGAAATGGTGATGTTTTCTATTACAATAATGCCAGACCTCATGTTTTTTTGGCAATTTAGCAAAAATTGTTGTAGATGGGATGGAATGTGTTACCCCACCTGCCATATTTACCAGACATTGCTCCTTCAGATTTTCATTTATTCAGGTTGTTGCAAAAAAATTATTGATAAAAGTTTGAATTCTTTGGATGACATATAAGATTTCTTTACAAAGAAACCACCAAAATGAGCACAGTGAGCAATTTCCAGGATTGTTACATGATGGTCTTCCATGACTATTCATCAATTTTTCTCAGTTGGCTCCTCGTTTCAGCTTGTGAATGGCTTGACTGCTGGCCTTGCTCTCCACAGCATCATCAACAAAGACCTGTTGAATCTTCTGAATGGTTTAAGCTTGAGTATCACCAAAATTTTGGTAAAACTTGATGCAATATCTCTGTTCATTGTGTTTTATCATCTTGAGTAAAAACTAAAATCTGACAAGTGTGCACTACATGTCATACTCTAGGTGTAACAGCCGGAAACTGATGTGGCTATTATGACAGACATTTCTACACTCTTTCTATGCAGGAAGGGTGGGGTCACCTCCCACTAAAAGGAATTTTTCCAAATGTCATTAGTTGGGTGAGAAAAATAAATTTGTATAGTTTTTAAACATACTTCTTTTGTGTATATATATATATATATTCCATTTTTAATGCTACCCATCTTTCTACCATGAGTGGTGTCTTCAGGTGATTTTTAATAACTGATTTTACCATTTACCATTTTTCTTTTTAAGAACGCTCTTGCAACAGTGTTTTATTTGAACACTCACATAGCAGAGAATTTTTGAATGTGCAATATTTTAAACTAAAACGAATTATGGCATTTTTATCCATGGTTGCATGAACCTAAAAGGTATTTCTTAGTGCAGATGCATTTAGTCGTAATTTCCATTCTTTCATTTAACAGTTCGTTTTTGTTTGTTTTGTTATATAGATTTAAAAACAATAAAATGATGTCAATATTGCCCATAAGATTGATGAGATTCATGATATATATATATATATATATATTAGTAGGCCTTTTAAATAAATTGAAGCACGATGGAAAAGATTTTAAAGTTAGAATTATCAGACACATATGTCCTTTCTTAACAAAACCAGAAATAAACAAATAAGTGGTGAATATTTTTGTTGTTAGTTTAAGGGTTCCTTATGAAACTATATTCTCTGATTAAATTCAAATCCATTTCATCTAATAATTTTCAATTCTATTTTGAAAATATAATTTAATTCTGATTTGCATCTTTCTTATCAGCTCTTAAATAAAGATGCTAAAAGTATGCATCTGATATACTCAATGCCATAGAATGTTTGGCAAAAGTTTGCAGGGACAGGGAAACTGTTGTTGTCGTTGATGTTTTTTTTTTTGTTGGCTCTTGAACTGAAGACTGAATTTGTGCTTGTTTCTTGAACATAATTCCCCTTTTTTTGCACTTGTAGTAGAAAAGTAAATATGTAAGGTTTGAACTGTCACAATTCAGAGCCAGTGGAGTGAAAATACTATCAGTGATTGTAGGTTTATGAGTTTGGCATCAGGGGTTATTGCAGGTAATGTTCCTTTGGTGAGGAGGTGAATTATGTATGCCACATGATGTTAGGAATATGTGTAAATTGGGGGGGTGGCACCTAACTTTGAGTGGGTTCTCACTGAATATCTTTTTGATTATTTAGTTGAGTTATATATATATATATATATGTGTGTGTGTGTGTGTGTGTGTGTGTGTTGGTAGCGCTTTTGTATTATATATGTTGCATGTTGGTAGTATTTAAAACAGTGTCAAAGAGGCAATTTGTGATATCAGAATGAAACGAATGCAGAAATCTGACAGTCTGGAACTGTTTCAACAGATGATGCAATACCAAAATCCAAAGGCACATTGAAATAGCAAAAGACCTTTTTAAAAGCTAAATGTAATTCTAAGAAACAGAATATTTTTGTTAGAACCAATGACAAGAATGCTGAACTACTAATGTAAAAGAGTCATTCAATAAATAAGGTGAATTTTTCGGTATAAGGACTTCTACAAGGGTCATTCAATAAATAAGGTGAATTTTTCGATGTAAGGACTTCTAATACAGATAGAAGCTTACTTTTTTTTTATTTTTCAACGTAGTCTCCCAACAGTGTCACACACTTTTTTCATCTGTGCACAAGCTTCTGTATTCTCTTAGCGTAAAAATCTTTGGATTGATGTCTCAGCCAATCGCTCACAGCACTTTTGACTTCATTGTCACTTTCAAACTTTGTGCCTCTCGTGAACGCTTTCAAGGGACCAAACAGGTGAAAGTCTAAAGGGGCAAGGTCTGGGCTGTAAGGGGGATGAGGGAGCAGTTCCCAGCCCAGCTCGTTGATGGTCTGCACTGTTTGGGCTGCTGTGTGAGGCCTTGCACCCACCTTTGAGCAGGCAAGGTCATCATGGACAATTTTGTGTGGTGTCCCAACAGATAGGCTCATAGTCCTTGCAATGTCATTCACTGTCACTCTTCTGTCAGACTGAATGAGGTCATTGACTGACTCAATCACCTCAGGAGACCTCACTTCTGTAGGCCTCCCAGGCCTGTCTTCATCCCCAACACTGCTTCGTGTTTCTTTAAAAAGTTTAGCCCACTTGTAGACATTTTTTTGGCTGAAACATGTGGCACCATACACAGTTGACATTCTCCTATGAATTTCAACTGGTTTGCACCCTTCAGCAACCAAAAACTTGATAACTGACCTCTGTTCAATCCTGGAGCATGCTTCTTGGTTGACCATCTTTGTTAATCTCCAAAACTCTCAAAGTTTTTTTCTTTCAATCTGCAAAAAAAATGAAATCCTTTTGAAAAAACAAAGTAAAAGAAAAAAAATTTAAAAAAGTAAGCTTCTATCTGTATTAGAAGTCCTTATACCAAAAACTTCACCTTATTTATTGAATGACCCTCGTAATATCAATCCTTTGAAATGGCACGAAATACTAGACGATTTCCTCACTGATAAAAAAAAGACTTGAGGCAATAAAGATGGGGCTTTTACAGAAGGATGTTGAAAATGGCAAAGATGGAACTTGTAAGCAATTAGGAAGTTCTAAGCAAAATAGAAATAAAAAGAACATTTATAAAATTGAAATTTCTGGAAGACATAATTAGGAAAGAGAACTTGGAAAATTTGACACTCACAGGGCACATTAAAAGCAAGAGTGGGAGAACAGTGATCTAGCTTGTATGAATGAATGGCAGGTCAGGGAGTGGGAAAATAGCAAGAGGACAAATATTGCTTAGAGTTACAAAGGATAGGATGTTGTGGAGAGTAATAATCATTTCATTACATAAAAAATATATTTTTTGTTTTTAAAGCTATTTGAATGATTCTTGCTTTTATTCCTGGATGAATGGGTTGTAAAAGGTTAATGGAAATGATTTTTAATTGCAGGTATAAATTTGTTTCTGTTTTTAAATCTTGCTTTCTTCATTGCAGACTGCCACGGTCAGTATTGGTACTGATTGTGATACAGGTGTGGCTATTCACTATCGACACCTGTTTGACAATTACAAGTGTGCTAACAGAGCCACAATGATTCTGGATGACAGGTAAGATGATTTCTTTATTCTCTCGTTTCTTTGAGAAAATTCATGGAATTACTTTTCCTGATTCTTTTCTTTTTCTTTCTTTCTGTGTGTGTGTGTGTGTGTGTGTGTGATCGTGTGTGTGTGTGTACCTCTTATTTTTTTGCATTTTGTCTTTTTCTTCTTTTCCTTCACTCTTTCTTTTTTTCCTTCTTTTTCTTACAATTTCTTTTTCATTATTTCTCTCTCTTACCAAATCCACTACTTTCATTGGTTTTTTCCCCCATCCCTCTCAGTGTATCTCTTATCTATTTGCTTCTTTTTTTTCTTTTCCTTCACTTTCCTTTCACTCTATTTTCTTTTTCTTCATCTTCTCTTACCATTTCTACTTATTTCTCTCTTACCAAATCTCCTACTTTCATTATTTCCTTTCCTTTCTTTTCTTTTTTCTCTCTCTCTCTCTCTTAATTTATTCCTCCTTCTCTGTCTGTCTTTTTCATTCATTCTCTTGTACTTTTTCTTTTCAACCTTTATTCTTCACATATACAAGCTTTCACACCAATAGTATTTGGCGATTTTCATCAGATATCAAATGACAAGAATACCCCAATCTTCTTCATATTTAAGGAATGTTATGGCTATTACTGCTGGGTTGGTTCTTTCACCTAAACATCCAAAACTTGTTGAATGGCTTTCGCCGCTGAAATAAATAGGCAAGGCAAAGAGAAAAGGAAAGATACAGAGACACGAGAGGGACAGTTTGGACACTGATTTTATTGTTGGTTCCGACGACCTCTTGTTGGGGAAATTCTTTCCCAAACAGTTTGGCGCGTCTTTACCATCCAAAGTTCAACAGAGAAAGAGCTAGAGTTTATTTTTGGCACCAGGAGGCCTCTCTTTTTTGCGCATGCGTCAATTGTCTTTCCTGTCAGAGGAATCATGGGAGATTTTTATGTTTATTTTTTGTATTTTTATTTTATTTCGTAGTTTTTTTTATTTTATTTTATATTTTTATTTTATTTTGTAGTTTTTTTCATTTTATTTTATATTTTTATTTTATTTAGTGTTTTTTTAATTTTATTTCATATTTTTATTTAATCCTTACATATTCTAGTTGACTTTAGAGACACTATCATTCGAATGGCTTTGATTCTTTTTTAGTGTTCCAGTTTTCTATCAACTGAATCTTCAGAGCCTAGAATATACTAACGGCGGATGTGTAAGACCACCCACCCACCCACACAAAAAGGAGCCACTTTTCAGCTGGATTAATTTCAGACTCTGGCATAAACCAGGTTAATGATTGCATGTAGGATTGGGTTAAAATCTGCCAAATGTTTATATGTAGACTTGGGCATAAAACAAAAATATAAAATATTGAATCAGAATGTAACTGAACAAGAGTTGATTTTTTTTGTTCACTAATTTTCCAATCGTTTTTGAAGTCCTGCAGTATTATCACAAAACCACTGATAATAATGGATACGACCTGCACTTTTTGTTCCCTAGCAAATTTTCTTTTCTAAATTCTGATGATGTAATGTATTACTGCAACCCAACAGAAATATGATCGACATCAAAGCAGAAAACACAAGCAGTAGCTGATAAAAGTGTGATTGACATCAAAAGTGGGAAATACAGACAATGGTCAATGGAGCTATCATCAATATCAAAGGGAGCTGGCTTGAAAAGCAATAGCTAGCAAAGATGATTGACAGAAGTGCTTGGTCATAGATGACACAAATGAAAACCTGAGAAGGCAAAAATGCATTGGAATTTCAGGTTATATAAGTTTTGGGTTTCCTGGTTCAAAACCAAATGCAGGGAGAACATCGAGAAGAAAGAAGAGAAAAGAACTCCCGCTTCCAAAAACTCCCTCGTATGTGCGCGATTTTATCTGGTTACTCTTTACTTCACACAACCACCACTGACGAAGAATAAAAATATAAGTTTATATATTCATGTTCTTGTAAATCATTATCTATCAAGATGATCGTCATGGTTAGAGAACCAGGCGTAATATATAACAATGTTTAAATTTGCTCTTCTCTTCTTGGCTAGCATTGATTGTCTATTTGCTTGTACAGTTCCCAGTAGATAACACTTCCTACCCAATCATGTCTTTTTTGTATTCTTTTGAGCCAGGATGTTGCGTTCGCATTTTGTCTCATTTGTTTTTCTATTGTGTCCAGGCAATCTTGTCATAAACAGTGTTTCATTTCATATTGGTTCCAACATTTTTGTCAAATTCTTTTAATCTTATAAATTGGTAGCATCATTATTATTCGGTTATCAAAGTATTTTCTCTGTCTTTATATAACCATCATCCATTTACAAATATGAGTATTGGTGGTGTCATGCAGCAAAATAAAAATTTGACTTCCCAACCAAGAAAAATGTTTTTTTCCCTTCAAATATGTCATTGAAACAAACCAATTGCTCACAGTTCAAGAAATTAAGATTTTGTTTGAATCACTAAAAATAGGAAGAATTTTTTTTCTTCCTAAGTCTAGACACTAACTTTTTCAAGATGGATTCTCACAATAAATTCATTTTTTAACAGATTAAGTTTTTCTCATATTGAGCAAGAATAGAAAAGCAATGCTGGTTGCTGTTCAGTTTGATCAGTCGATTTCAAACCTCTTTTCCTTTCTTCCTAGATTTTCTCTGTAAAAAATGTCCTATAGCTGATTGCTTAAAACATCAAAGATACTTCTAACATTTCTTTAACATAGTAAAAAAGATGGTACTGAACATTTTGTTCATCATTAATTGACTTTTTTATTTTTGTATATTTAAAACCAGAAAATATTTTTAGATTTTAAGAATTTTTTGAAGATAATATTGATTTTATTGACAAAAATTTTACTAATTATCCCATAGCTAGGGACGAAAAGAGGTGGATTCCTATCTATTTCAAAGGTATTTGCATGTAAGTAAAATAGGAACTTGGCTGTCCGAAGTCCAATTCTGAGCTGTTACTCATTACACTGCTTCCCATCCAAGCACCTGGTATTCTCAAGAGGTCACCCATCTAGGTACTAACCACTCAGTGTTGCTGAACTTTGGTGATTGTGTTAGAACCAGTGTTTTAATGTGATATGGCTGTAAACCTTTGCATCAAACACACAATGTGAAGTTTCTCACTTAGCTGAGTAGTGTTATTTCAATCATACTAATTTCAAAGGTTTTGTAAAGGCAATATTGTAATGTCTTCACTCTTCAGGATTTCTTTTTCATTTCCATCATTTCCAAGACCTCATCATTGCTCACATGCTTGATCCATGATATTCGCAGCATCCTTCTGTAGAACCACATTTCAGTTGCTTCAGGTTTTTCCTTCATCTTTGATGATATTGTCCATCATTCACTGCCATATTGAAAGAACGGACAGCACGTAGCAATCCAGTACTCTCTTCCTTGTTTCTAGTGGAATTGTCCTGTTTCTTAATTCCTTACTCAACTTCTGGAATGCTTCCTTGGCCATGCCAATTCGCCTTCGGATCTCTGTGTTGCACTTTCCGTCTTCTGTTATAACACTTCCCAGGTATTTAAATTTTTGTACCTGCTTAATTCTAGTATTCCCAACCTGTATTTGGCATATTGGGCTGCCCTTTTTGCTGATGACCATGCATTCGGTTTTTGTGCAGTTTATTTTTAGTCCTTTCTTGTTACTTTCTTCAGCTACCTTCTGTAGAAGGTCTTGTAGTTTTGTTTCTGTGTCTGCTATCAGTACTGTATCATCTGTGTACCTTAGGGTGTTTAAATTGTGGCCTCTGATTATGAATCCAGGCATATCTTCTAGGGTCCTCAAAATATTCTCACTGTACAAATTGAACAGATCCGGTGAAAAGACACATCCTTGTCTTACGCCCCTTTCACTCAGTAAACTACTAAAAAAAAAAAAAACAGCAATTTTGGCAGTCAGCACCATTACAATTTAACACTCTACCCAGCAGCTTCTTTTCTTGCATTTCCCGCCTGTGAAATTCCTTTCCGTTTTCTTGCTTCCCTGATAACTACAATCTCCAAGAATTTAAAAGTCAATAGTCATCTCCTATCTCACAAATTTGCACCCTCTCTCTCATGCTCCTTTCTCCATCCTCTCCACTCTCATCAGTATTCTCATCCTTCTCTTACTCACTTCCTGACCCCCCCATAGCATCTTATAACTTTCCTCTTATGTAACTCCCTGCACACCAGTGGCAGTAAACTGCCTTGCTTGGGGGCAATATGATTATAATATATATATATATATAAAGGAAAACTCAACATGTCATTTAAATTGGTTATAAATTATAATTCATTTCAATGAGCTAAATTAGCTCATTTCATCAGACCACACAATATTCCTTCCATTTGGTACAAAAAATTTTGCTGGAATATACCAATGGAAGGAATATTGTGTGGTCTGATGAAATGAGCTAATTTAGCTCATTGAAATGAATTATAATTTATAACCAATTTAAATGACGTGTTGAGTTTTACTTTATAAATTTTTGTTTTTTTTAATCATATCACCCCAAGCAAGGCGGTAACGCCACTGATGTGCAGGGGGCTATGTAAGAGTGAAAAGATTAGGAAAGAGAAAACTGGAAACCACATCCTAAACAGGGAATAAGGGATGAGCCTCTTAACCTGTTCAATAAATGTGGGTGGAGTGTGAACCGGGCGATAGTTTAGTCTATCTACTCCAATTGAAAAAAAAAAGTGAGAAGTTTGGAAAGGAGAAAACTGGAAACCTCATCCTAAACAGGGAACAAGGGATGAGCCTCTACACCTGTTCAATAGACATGGGTGGAGTGTGAAATGGGTGATAGTTTAGACTATCTGCTCCAATTGAAGAAGAAGAAAGAGAAAAAAAGGTAGCAGTGGTGGGTTAACTGAGTTTTAACTCAGTTAAAGTCCGGTCAAAGAAATTTCTTTGAAAAAATGTAAAGAACATCCGTTCAAACAACCATGAAACTATTTTAAAATTAGCCACAAATAATAAAACAAAATAAAATCAAAGCAAAAGTATTACTTACTTTTAAGAATATTTCAAAGCTAATCCTAAACCCAAACGCACATATTATATTGCTCTGGATAACATCCATTGAGCTCTCTATATAGATATAACACTTAATATTTTATATTAAGTTGATCTTGTTGGATTATCGTCGCTGTTTACGGACTGGACATCGAAACCTATATATATATATATATATATATATATATATATATATATAATTTACAAGATCTGTTTAATATTTTCAGGACTTTACCAAGTATTGATTAAGTTATTGCATTTGTGGCTTAAAATTGAGGATAAACTGTTCAAAGTACTTGTTTTCTTTCTGATTTTTTCTGGAATGCTATATTTCAAATTTCAATATACTGTTTTGTTTGAGTGATATATATATATATATATATATATATATATATATATATATATATATATATCCCAATATATTAAAGCTCGTGAATCAGTTAAGAAAACATGTCAGTTAAAGTGATTTTTATTATCTCACTTAATCATTTTCCTTGTATTAATTTTTGAAATTCTTTCAGATGTGCTAAATTGACAGAAATTTGCCATCGTCTTTTGGATTTGGCTGGTCCTCTTCAAATTGGTGGTCTTCCTCGTTTGCCATCAAAATTTCTAATTAAAAACACGGATTTTGTCGGCTGCATCAAGGATTTCCATATTGATCATGTACTACTTGACTTGAACACTTCAGTGGCGGAAAAGGACTCTCAACCAGGCTGTGCCCCAAAGAAAAACTTTTGCATTTCATCTCCCTGCAAACATGGAGGTAAGAAAATTAACATCAAATTTTCAGGTCAGTACTAATATATATGAGTGGGCTTGTACTGTCAAAAATAATGGCAAAATATTTATATCGATATGCCATCTAAAATGACGACAGCATATATGTTGATGTACCTACTATTGAGCATCTTACATTAAAGCAGAAGATAAAAAACAAAATAACCTCCCACCCTAAGTGTGACAGGAGGGAAATAAATAAATATATATATATATATATATATATATATATATATATATATACTCAGTGGTCTTTATTATAAGAGAGAGGATATAATATTCTTCACTACTTGACATAATTATTGCAAAAAATAAAATAAGGAACTGTTAAAGAGTGAACACACTGTAAGAGCTTTCATAACTCGTAGCAAAGTGAATAAACTGAGCTGATGCTGCCTTGCTATTTTCTCTCTTTCCATGATCATGTCAGGAGGCAAAATACATATATATATATATATATATATATATATATATATATATATTGGGATCAAATCCAGATTAGTCTGATAGGATAAAGAACAAATAGGAAACATTTACAAATCTAACATGTTTTGCTTTTATTAAAGTTTCATCAAAGAATGAAACATAGGAAAAGATTTCTGGCATTTTTATTTTTGTATTGTTTGATTCTTATTGGTTAAGCTGACTTCATGCACATTTTACTTGTCAAGCAGCATTTGTGCGTATCTAATCTAAATCTAAACTTATTTATAAATGGAACTTTATCTGTGCATATGTATGTGTGTGTCTATGTGTCTGTTACCAATAAACTCCAAAATGGCTGAACCGATTCTCTTGAAAATTTACACAGTTGTACTATAAGTCTCTGCAAGTGTTCTTAGCTAGGTTTTGTGTTGAGGTACCCCCAATAAATAGCGAAAATCGATAATAAAAAAAATCGGGTTATAGAAGGAGTGGTTTGATTTTAATCAAATTTGATACACTCATAGACAAAGACATAAGAACTGATATTCAGATGTTTCAAGGTTGCAGTTCTTACAATAGTGCAGAAAATCGATAATATATATATATATATATATATATATATATATATAAGGTAAGATGTTTATGTGTGTGTCTGTTTATCTGTCTGTATGTCCTTTATACAAATCTACAATTTTTATCCGATTCTCACCAAACTTCACATAAATATTCTTTAGGCTGAGTCTGAGCTCCAGGAACATGAATTAGTTTTAAAGCCTTCATTGCACCCAAGCAACACTGGGCTATACTGCTAGTTATTTATATGTAAATGCATCATAACAATAGACAAATTAGAAATTGACAAGTTTTTTTTTCTATTTCACTGAAGCAGACATTAAACACATAAGAATGTTATCATCTCTTCTGTTTTTTCTTTCTTTTTCTCACTGAAACCAAGCAACATTTCTGATATATCTTTTCCATTTTTTTTTTGTTGCAATCAAAATATAATTGTCCATTATTTATGAGGTATTGGCAGGGCGTAATGTAGATGCTAAGAAACAATCAGAATTGTAATACAATAGATCAAAAGTTCAAACTGATATACTTAAGCTGAATACTTATTAGTGAAGAAAAACAAAGGTTACACTTGCTGAAATGTTGTAATTTTAAGAATGGCAGAAATGTTGTCATTATAAGAATAGATAAAATGTTGTAACTATTATAATGTGTGAGGGGTTGTAACTATAACAATGGTTGACATGTATCTATAATGATGTCTGAGACGTATCTATAAAAATATTTGAGATGTCATAACTAACAATGGCTGAAATGTAACTATAACAATGGCTGAAATGTAACTATAACAATGAGAGGTTTTACTTATAACAATGTTTGAAATGTAACTATAGCAATGTCTGAGACGTATTTATAACAGTGTCTCTGATGCTGTATCTATAACAGTGTCTGAGACGCTGTATCTATAACAGTGTCTGAGACGCTGTATCTATAACAGTGTCTGAGACGCTGTAACTATAACAATGTCTGAGACGCTGTAACTATAACAATGTCTGAGACGCTGTAACTATATCATTGCTTTAGATGTTGTAACTGTGAAAACCTCCACAAAGATATTAGTTTGAATTGAATGAAGTATAATAATCACAATGTTCTTTGTTGTTGTAAGAATTTATGCCACAATGTACTTTCATTATGTTGTGAATTGTCCATTTTGTTTTTTTTTTGGTAATATGCTTCGCCAATATTTAATAGACCAGAAAACGTCTATTAACCCTTTTAGTGTTGAATTACTCACTTTATTAAAGATTTGTAAAGAAATAAAGTTAAGTGTTACTATCCGAGTACTTTTGACCATTATTAGTCATTTTTTAAAGAAAATATTCAAAATCTAGAAAGAATCAGTATTTCTAACTTTCAACTGACAACAATCCTTCCACATATTAATATTTCTATACTTTTGATCTACTTTACTTAAAAACAACCAGCAATAGTTAAAAACACTCACATCTTATACAAAGGACTAATTCAAATTGAGAAATTAAAATATCTTTAAATGAAGGATTGCTGTTTGAATATGCTCTGCACAAAATAAAATGATCTTTTTTCTTTTTTCACTCTTCTCTGTTCTACAGGAACGTGTTCGGACTCTTGGGGCACTTTTCATTGTGAATGTGTTGAGGGAACTGCAGGAAAAACTTGTGAAGATAGTAAGTATTTTTTTTGTTCTATTTTTTTAAAATCATTTCACCCCAAGCAAGGCAACCTCTGCCACTGGTGCGCAGGGGGTTACGTAGGAAGAAAGTGGTTAGAAAGAGGGACAGGTTATAGGGGGTGTCAGGAAGTGGGTAAGAGAAGGATGAGAATACTGGTGTGATGAGAGTGGAGTGGATGGAGAAAAGAGAATGAGAGAAAGGATGCAAGTCTGTGAGATAGGAGATGACTATTGACTTTACATTTAAATTCTTGGAGGTTGTAGCTGTCAGGGAAGCAAGTATACAGAAGGGAATTCCACAGGCAGGAAGTGTGAGAAAAGAAGCTGCTACAGTAGAAGTTGTGGTTACATTTTATTGGTTTCACAGTAAAAGGTGGGACCTAGATGCTAGTCTAGTAGCTCGAGTAAATTCATACATAGGGGCACCAGTGAGCTAAGTTCATCAGAGCAGAAGCCGTGAAAGTATTTGTAGAAGAGACATAGGGAAGTCACATTATGCTGGTGAGAAAGTGACTGCATCTGAGCTGCCAAGTCAGGTGTTTTTAAAATTGTGGTTTTGCTTTTGCATTTTTCTTTCTTTTTTTTTTTTTATGGTTACAGAAATTTTCTGTTAGCCATGACTGGTTTCTGCTTGTGTGACATGGTGCAGAGTCCTGTTGCCAGAGATAGGGTTTTCCAGCAGCCACCACCTTCACCCAAGACAGCATTACCTCATAAAGGCACTTGATGTAAGTTTCCTCTGTGAAAACAAATGGAGACATAACATTGCCATCACCAGTGATCATTCCAAACGCCTTCATAATCACCACTTGGATCATCCAACTCTTTCCGAATCATCTACACTGTCTTCTGAAATGTCCATATTAGATCTTCTGGTGCAAACGCCAAGCAGTACAGCATGCTGTTTCCAAATTTCTGGTGGAGTGTATTTTGTCATGGTGCTTTTTTAATTACAGACAGTGCCCAACTGACCCTACTAATCTGTGCAGTCAACAAAATCAAAAAAACAATTTTTTTTTTTTTTGTAATCATGTCACCCTAAGCAAGGCGGTAACGCCACTGATGTGCAAGGGGCTACATAGGAGTGAAAAGATTGGAAAAGAGAAAACTGGAAACCACATCCTAAACAGGAAAAAAGGGATGAGCCTCTTCACCTGTTCAATAAACATGGGTGGAGTGTGAACCGGGTGATAGTTTAGTCTATCTACTCCAATTGAAAAAAAACGAAAGAAAAAAAGTGAGAAGATTGTTAAAGAGAAAACCGGAAACCACATCCTAAACAGGAAACAAGGGATGAGCCTCTTCACCTGTTCAATAGACGTGGGTGGAGTGTGAACTGAGCATTTGTATTTATGAAATTAAAAAATATAAAGTGGAGACAATTTACTTATTGCATCTTGTATTCAGTAAATGTTCACTGGATGTATTTCATTTGGCATTTTACCGTGATGAGCATAAAATACATTAAATCCTAGTCATTTTAAATCTATCTAATCTAATCTAGGATGTGCGTTGTGGTGCATTGAATATCGGCTCGAAATGAGAAATCTGGGAGCCGAGTTCAAATTCCAGCTGAATTCATTGCATTCACTTATGTGCAAATACCCTTGGGAAAGGTATTAATCCATCTATTCCTTCCAGTTATGGGTTAAATAACAGGACAGATTGGGTTCTATAGCCTTGGTCGGCAACCAGTTTACTGCAGAAAGCAATGGCAACCTACTGCAGGATAATTTTCTGCCCAGTCAGTCATGTCTTTTTCGAGATATGATCGCCCAAGTGTGTATCACGTATGGAACTTAACTGACTGAATCTAATCTAAACTTATTTATAAATGAACTTTGTCTGTGTGTCCATTACCTATAGACTCCGAAACGGTGGAACCAGTTTTCTTCAAAATTTACACAGTTCTACTATAAGTGTCTGCGAGTGTTCTTAGCTAGGTTTGTGTCGAGGAACCCCTAATAAATATCGATAATCAAAAAAATCGGGTTATAGAAGGTGTGGTCGGATTTTAATCAAATTTGATACACTCATAGACAAAGACACAAGAAACGATATGATTGCGTAGTGCATGAAGCTCTGAGTCATTCTTTCACCATAGGATAGTATAATCATTAATATATAGTTAATAGCTCTGTTATGTTACATTGAGAACTGTTCTATAAACACCTAATAAACATTTATACATTGATGTATTCCTGCATATATCCCCATACATATACTTATTTACATTCATATATATATATATATATATATATAGTGGTCCAGAAATAGGTGGACAGTAAATGATAACGTCTATTTTGAGATTACATAGAGAATTATATTTACTGATACAATTATTACAATGACAATTGAATTTTATTGTGTACAGTAATACAAAAGTGTTTAAATTTTATTAACACATTTTCTAAAAATACTGTCAATCACAAGTTACACAGCTTCGAAGTCTACCCTTCATGCTTTGACAAACATTTTTGCACAAGTCTCTTTGTGTATTAATTTCTTGAAATGCATTTCTTATATAATTTTTCAAATCACCAACACTTCTTGGTTTTGAACTATAAACAAACATCATTGTAATACCTGATAAACAAATACAAAAACCTATACCATAACTGTCCACCTAATTTTAAATCGCCCAGAGTATATATATATGTGTGTGTGTGTATATATATATATATATGTATATTATCTAAATCTAAATTTCTAAACTTGTTTAGAAATGGAACTTTGTCTGTGTGTGTGTCTGCCTGCTGTTACCTATAGACTCTGAAACGGCTGAACTGAATTTCTTGAAAATTTACACAGTTGTACTATAAGCATCTGCAAGTGTTCTTAGCTAGGTTTTGTGTTGAGGTACTCCCGATAAATATCGAAAATCAATAATAAAAAAAAATTGGGTTATAGAAGGAGTGGTCCGATTTTAATCAAATTTGATACACTCATAGACAAAGACATAAGAAACAATATTCAGAAGTTTCAAGGTTGCAGTTCTTACAATAGTGCAGAAAATCGATAATATATATATATATATATATACATATATATATATAAAAGGCAAGATGTTTGTGTGTGTGTCTGTTTATCTGCCTGTATGTCTGTATTTCTTCAGCCCTTTTATTTTAGTTTTTGCTTTGGGTTTGGCTCTAAGTAGGTATAATTGTAGTTCTTAGTCTCAGCCATGACACCATTTAGTCTTTAGGACTTATTTAGCCTTCAAAATTCAGTTTACAACAAAAAAAACTTATTTGATATCGATACCAGGAAATCAAAATTTGACTTACATCCATTCATTTTTCTTTCAGTCTACGATTTCGCTTTAACTGGAAACAACTATTGCTTTTTAGTCTTTTTGCCAACATCCAAAGAGTTTGAGCTTCAGGACCATGGATTAGTTTTAAAGCTTTCATGACACCCAAGCAATGCTGGACTATACTGCTAGTATATGTGTGTGTTTGTGTGTTTGTATATATATATATATATATATATATATATAGGCAGTAATATGTATTGAGCACTTTTTAATATAATTGTTTACTGGTCTATTTTGAATATATAATTCAACAGTTATTGGTCAAATTAGATCAGTAAACAATTATATTAAAAAGTGCTCAATACATATTTAAAGAAAAATAAAACTGAACATGCAGAACTTTTAAATATTTAAATTACAAATATCAGCTGATTTTGCTATCATTTGAAATTGCCTTCAGTAGATCCCACATCCATATTGCTCTGTCCATTTATATGTTGAACTTTAATGCTTAAAAAACAATAATTGCAAATCTACATTCAAGCAAGAAAGCCTTAAAAATTATACCAAACTAGATGACTGCATGTGGAAATTAAGGGAAAAAAATGGCAAAGATCATTATGTAACCTGGAGTATATTGAGAAAAGCCAAAACTTGCAGTGGTGGTGATGTCTGCAGGTTGTGACAAGAAGAAAAATTGAACAAGAAAAGTTGCTAAATGAGAGGTCCAAAATATCATCTGGATGTATATACATTAAAAAATACATTTTGGGCTCATACGAACCCAGATGAAAGTATGTACAATATTATTTTGCTAGTCTTGACTAACTCCTCTCTCATTTTGAATTTCCTGTTATGCATTCAAAAAAGTGTTGGATAATCAGTTAATATATAACGCTTGAGAATAGTGAAAGGTTGAAACCATGGTCGCGTAGCTGGCTGATCTTTCTAATTTGAATATATACATATATATATAGATATATATCTAAAATGTATTTAAATAAACTTAGCAATAGCTCTAACAATATTGATAATACCAATAATAATAATGTATGTCAAAATAAACATAACACTATTAACTTATAATTTTGCAACCAAATACATAATTACAAACAAGATGAAAAACTCTCAAAAACATAATATGTAGAAATGTTAAACCAATAAATAATAATAATAATGATCAAATTAAGCTCATCGTATATGATAAATTTAAAACAATTGATGTCATCGTTACTAATAACCCCACAGCCACACAACTAAATCCTCTACAGAAAACCAATGTAGAGTATCAATTTACATGCCCATTCAGAGATTGTATCTCTGGTACTGATAATAAACCCACTACATATATTGGTTTTACTACAACCACGCTCTCCCATAGACTTACCTGTCACCTTTCTGATCAGAGTTCTATTAAACAACATTTTCTAGAAAAACATAGCCATGTAGGTAATATTAGACAGATTTTTGTCAACAAAACAATAATACTCACTCATACCCACAGTAAAAAGAACCTTCACACATTGGAGGCTATCTGCATTAAATCAAAACAACCCACATTTAAAAAAATCACATTTAAATCTGGTCATAACACATTATATTGCATTTAAATATATGGTTCTGTTAACATTTCGAGCTCTCACGCAGTGTGACATCATAGAACTGCATTACAAATTTACGAACTGCATTTGCTATTTGGTAACTGTTATTGTTGCTTAGCAAAATTTTATGTTAACACAAGATAAAATCATCTTTGATGGTGGATGTTTTTATGTTAACATCCCTGTACCTCTCTGAATATGGCTCATGTGGGCTGAAAGCTTAGAACCAACATAATAAAAAAAATATCCAAATGTTGGAGAATTTTTGTCTTTATTTTCACCTGAAATTAAAACCAAAATATGATGTTTACAATGGCTCATGATTAAACATAATAGACATTCATTGTCTCATATTTAACAGTATATGTTTAGAAAATTATCTGCTGCCTCGATACACTAAATTTATCTATCTCAGTCTGTTCATATCTATTGCTGTTTGTTGATATCTATCTATCTATGTTTAGAATGGCTCATGATTAAACATAATAGACATTCATTGCCTCTTATATTTAACAGTATATGTTTAGAAAATTATTTGCTGCCTCGATACACTAAATATATATATATATATATATATATATATATATATAGTGTTCCAGTTTACACTTTCAATCCCAAAACCAAGTCAATATCATGCTATTTGTTATGAAATGTACTTCTTATAACTAATTTCCGTTTTGTTCTTTTTCAGTGGTTGACGATTCTTTCAAGTTGAAAGGAGACGGATACCTCACTTTTAACAGTCCGAATTTGGAACAAATTGCCTTCCCTTGGTACAATGGTATTTCTTTCCGGACTCGTGCTGAAAATGGAGTCCTCCTTGATATCACCATTCAAGGGGCACAAAAAGTTATCATCAGAGTAAGAACATATTATATGTACATTGTGTATCTTCTTTTAAATAGCATGCCCCTTCAAGATATTAGCGATTGTGGCTCTTCACAATATCCTGTCTTTTGTTGCTCTAAGTATAGTTTAACTATTTACCATCTCTCATTGTCATTGTTCTGTCATCCATTCATTTCTTTTATGTGCTGTACTCCATTCGGAATATTGGTGGTCATGGCTCTCCACAGCATCCAGCCTTTGTTTCACAAAGTAACTTTTGACTCTTTATCATTGTTCTGCCATCCGTTCACTTTTTTTATGTGCTTTATCCCCTTCAGAATGTTGGTGGTCATGACTCTCCACAATATCCAGTCTCCCCAATATAATTATTTTGTCTCTTATTACTCCTCTTAGGTGCATAACATAGTGTCAGTGAGTGGTGGTGTTGGGATTTTTGTCAATATGAAATAAATAGCAGATCTAAATAAATGGTGGGGTTTGAAATTCATTTAAATGGTTAGAAAGTATAAAATTAATGAATGTTCTTCATAAACCGGCATGTGCAAAAATTTTCTAAAACAATTTCCACCAACATCTTTTAGTTACCTAAATGTAGGTGTATATCTATACATAAGCATACATATTGTGTCTGCATTTATTCTCATACACGTTACATTTAGCAAAGTGTTTTCGATAGAATTATTTTGGAAACTGTCCAATATGCCATCTTTTATCATTATTTCTACTAAAAATTTAGTTGCTTATGAATGATATTTAAAAAAAGATTGCTAAATGAAGTGTATCGATATTGAACAGGTGAGTTAATCAATTTGTAAGTGTTTACCAATCATTATTGATTTATTTTGCAGCTGCAAAATGGCTACATTACCTATGAATACGGTAAGCAGAAAGTAGTCTACAGTCATAACAAGGTGAATGATGGTCAATGGCATTATGTCCAGACAAGTTGGTACCAGGAAGAGGTCAATATTATCATAGACTATATCACTGATATAATGGTAAGTTGAAAAAGATTTTTATGTAAAGTATCAACCAAAAAAAACGCACACCTATGTTTAAGGAAAAATTTAGGTGAGAACGAGAAATAAGCCCCCCCAATTTTTTTACAGAAATATTCAGCCTGTACAAGAGCCACTCAAGGTAGTTTGGTTATAATGTAAGAGACACAGTTTATACGGATATCTGTGGAAGTGATGGTTAATACTAAAATTGAAGAGGTTAAGATTTTAGTGATCAGGAAAATACCCTTTTGGGAGTCAGTTCTACATAGCAATGTTTCATCAAAAAAAGCTGCTGAAGTAGAACTTGCATCTCACAAAGGGAATACAAAGGAAATGGGAGTGGTTCATGACAATGTGTCTAGCAAGATGGGTCTTAGCTGTGAATATTATTTCTGGTGGAACTAAGTTTGCCTTGGTATTTTCTATGAAAATGGCAATGAGAGGTTTGCAACATTACGTCTGTGAGGATGGTGTTGTGGGGTTGAAAATGTTTCATCATCCAAAAGGGTGAGGAGATGCTTTTGGACTCAATCAAGACTGGGCAGCTCCTGACCATATATGGTGGCAGTACTCCATTCTCTGCCTGATTTGACTCTTGTAAATGTAAAGAATAACAGACACTTACTGAAATGGTGCAAGGAACTGACCCTTTTTCCAGCATTCCTAGCAATGGGTCATTTGTACAAGCTCTACTTAAGGTTTGGGTTAAGTTTAAGGCACAATAAGCATTCATTCTATGGGACCTCTCTGAGGAAACATCCATTCATTGTGATTGATGATATTTTGGGGTCTAATATCTTTGGAAATGATTAAGATACTTCCTCTTGTGCATTTTTTTTTTTGTGCTTGTCTCCTGTTGCAGAAACCAACAGTGTTCACCCATGACATTTTGGTTGAGTAATCTTTGGTACCTTGATTCCATCTTGGATATTACAGAAGAAAAATACCACCATCAGAGCAAGGAACTCTGGATAGGGTCTATTTAAGGTGGTGGGAGTAAATTATTCACTGATCATGAGTGATACTTGCCAACAGATGGATTGTGTTATTTTGATGAATTGGCTGTGTGAAGAAATTGTGGCTAATTACCACACATGGAATTTGAATAAAAATGGTTGTATTGACTCATTTTTATTCCTTTTACAGGGGAGACAACTGTAAGTACTGTACAGTTGTTTTCTTATTGATCATGTTGATGGTATGTGTGTAGAAGGCAGGAGATTCTATGAGTAGTGTGGGACGAACCATTGCCGATATGACAAAACTTTATATTTGAAAAATTCTGCTGCTAATCATGGTAGTAGCATGCAAGAAGGACCACGGATTGTTAGGTATTGACATAGTAAAATAGATCCAGCCTAATTAATAAACTCCATAGAAGCACAAGAGAGTGAGCTAGGGCTTCTAAAAGGATACAAAGCGAGTATTTGATTAAAAGAAAATTATCGCCCAAATACATTCAAGTCAAAAAAGTACCAGTTCATATACTGCCTTTAGTTGTAGCCAAGTTAAATTACATGATCAAGCAAGGCATTCTCAAAACAGTTACACATGGTGGAAGTAACTGGACCTTATTTATTGTAGCAATAAAAAAAGGCCAATGGAGATTTGCAGATAAGTGGTGACTATCAAGTTTGAGAAAATTACACGATATGCTCTGACTCGTTTCCATTACCAAACATTGAAACGGCAAGCTATGAACTGGAAAACATGGAATATTTTGTGAAAATTGACTTCAGATCTGCCCACAACCAAATCCAGATTGACAAAAATTTAAAGAAGTTGCCACATTCAACACGTTATAGGTTTGTTAAGGTTGGCTTGCTTACCACTCTAGTCATATATTTCAAAGGGCAATTGAAGGGTTAGGGTTAGGTAAGGGTAACCAAGATGATATAGGGGTAGGAGCAAAGACAAAACAAAAACAAAAAGTCGGTCAAATATTATGGTGACTGCAAAAGGCTGGATTAATTATTAATAGAAAGAAATGTAACTTTGATTGCAAGAATCTGGCATATTTGGGCTACCAAATATCGAAGACCAGTATAGCACCTGACAAAAGTCTAGCAAAAAAGATTACGGAGGTAGCGACTTCATCCAATAAAATGGAATTGTAATCTTTTTTAGATTTGATAAATTTTTACAGTAGATACATTTTGAAATATAGTAAACTAATTGAACCATTGTCAGATTTGTGTAAAAAGAATACAGTTTGAATGAACACAAAAACAAAATAATGCTTTTATGATACTAAAAGCAATTATGAAAAAGAAACCTATAACAAGGGTGTTTGATCCTAAGAAAGAGGTAATGATGACTCCGGATGCAAGTGAGAAAGCGAGTGCTGTCATCCTATCACAAGAAAATTATCCAATAATGTATTTATCTAGGAAATTGATAATAGCAGAGATAAATTACTCAAACATTGAAAAAGAGGCCCCAGCAATTGTTTAGAGTATTGAGAAAGCCCAAAATTTTTTTACTAAGTAAGAAGTTTTTACTAACATTGGACCTCAAGCCATTGAAGTTTATTTTTAACCCAAGAAAGGAGTTGCCAAAGGTCACATTGTTGAGAACTTTAGGCTGTGCTATTAAAATCATGGCATTTGATTTTGTCATTGTTTATGTTAAGGGAAATGCCATCCTTCATGTAGATGCTTTGTCAAGATTACAGTTTGTAAAAGGAACAGACAATGAATATGGAACTGAGGAAGACAATAATTCAATGGCTAGAGACAGACGTACTTCCGGTCAACAGGTTAAAAGATGAGACTGAGCAAAATCCAGTCTTGAACAAAATAATCAAAAGAATAAGTAATAATAAGTGGAACGATTGTTTAATTGCAGAGTGACCATTTAATGAGATATGGCATAAGTTAAAAGCTGAAAATGGAATTATATGCAATGGTGAAGTGATAGTATCTCCACGGATATTAACGACGGACATATTGAGATGGGTACATGATGACATACATTGTGACATCATGGCGACATGCAGAAGATTAAAATTACAAGCATGGTGGCAGAGTTATGCAAATGATATTGAAGAATTTATTAATAAATGCCCAAAATGCAATAAAATTAAAAGATTCAAACAAAAAGAGTTTTATTCATAGCCGAAAGAGGCACAAGCATGGCTTAGAGCAGGGGTTTTCAAACTTTTTGACTTACGGACCCCTTTTTTGACTTACGGACCCCTTTATATTTCAAGTTTTAGTCTCGGGACCCACTATAAATGCTTATGAAGTTTATACATAAATTTTTACTAAAAATAGCTGATAGTTTTGCATTAACGTAGTAAAAACTGATTTTAAACTTACTTTAGACTGAATTTCACGTGATGAGTTAATCCATGGACCCCCCCATGGTCTGCGGACCACAGTTTGAAAACCCCTGGCTTAGAGTACATATGAATCACGCACAGATTAGTAGCATAGGATCATTTCTCATAATAGTGGATGCGTACTCGGATTGGACAGAAGTAACCAAGATTAAAGACCAGAGAGCATTCACAGTCAAACAGGTTTTGAGAGTTGTATTTGCACGGAATGGATTATCGCTAACATTAGTGTCAGATAAGGCTCCTGAATTTTGGGACAAAGATTTGTGTACATGTTTGAGGTGGATAGGCTTTGTACCATATAAATCTCCTCTATACCATCCTCAATCCAACAGAGTCACAGAGTGGATGGTACGAACAATTAAAATGATATTGAAAGCGTTCTCACCCATCACTGAAGACATTGAGGCGTTTCTAGCTAAAATGCTTCTCAGTTATAGGTTGATACCACATGCAGAGAGGAAGCTGAACCCATCAACTCTCATGAGTAGGCAGATTAGAGCCCCCATTACCATGTCTTTCACCATAAGGGAGAGAGCATGGTACAAGAAAGACAAAAGTGTGAATCCCAAAAAGGCAAACTTACTTTTGCATAGAGGCAATAATACGCCTTTGATCAAGAAGATAGGGTGGTATATTTTGGTTTATGCAGATCAGTTTATGAAAAAGATTATATCAGATGATGTGGTTAGACATAACGAAAGAAAGAACAAAGGGATACAGCCACTCTGATTCAGGGAGAGTTGTATTTAAGTGCTAAGCTGCTAACTGTCAAAGCTCCATCATGTCACACATAACGGTGTACTACATATCAAATACTGAAACTGCGAGATATAACAGACATAACAGATAGAAATTTGAATTTTAGGATGAAAATTTGTGTACATGGTTGAGGCGAATAGGCTGTGTACTGTATAAAACTCCTCTGTAACATCCTCGATCCAACAGAATTGCAGAGCGGATGGTACAAACAGTTAAAATGATATTGAAGGTATTCTTGCATCTCACTAAAAATATTGGAGAGTTTCCACATAAAATGCTCCTTAATTATAGGTCGATGCCACACGCAGAGAGGAAGCTGAACCCATCGACTTTCATGAGTAGGCAGATTAGAGCCCCCATTACCATGTCTTTCACCACAAGGGAGAGAGCATGGTACAAGAAAGACAAAAGTGTGAATTCTAAAAAGGCGAACTTACTTTTGCACAGAGGCAATAATACGCCTTTGATCGAGAAGAAGGAGCAGCATGTTTTGGCTCATGCAGATCAATTTTAAAAAAAAGATTTTGTCGGACAGTGTGGAGATGAAAGACAGTAGGAGGATGGTAACTACAATGAGGAGACAGAGCAAAGAACAGAAACGCAGGAACAAGAAGGGAGACAAAGCTGCAGTGATGAGGATGAACAAGAAATGGAAATAAGTGGAGAAGAAAAAACTGACAAAGAAGATGAAGAAACACCAAAGTTGCCAATGAAAAGGAGAAGAGAAGAACAAAAGCAAGAAATATATAAATAAGGAGGAGTTAGATGTCAGTCAGTTAAGTGCCATACGTGAAACATGCTTGGGCAATCATGTTTCGAAAGAGACATGACTGACAGTAGGTTGCCATTGCTTTCTGCAGTAGACTGCAATCTGTCCTGTTATTTAACCCATAACTGGAAGGAAGAGACAGATTAATACCTTTCCTAAGGGTATTTGCGCATAAGTGAATGCAATGAATTCAACTGGAATTCGAACTCGGCTCTCCGATTTTTTGTTCCAAGCCGATATCCACTGCATCACAACTATTTTCAGACTTATTAGGTAGGTTGGTCATGGCCCTCCATAATTTCCTATCCTTTGAAAGGAAAAACAAGGAGATACGACCACTTCGCTTCAGGAAGGGTGTGGCATCCTATGCAGATTAGCTTAGTTGCATTTAAGTGCTAAGCCGATAACTGTCAACATTCCATTATGTCATGCGTAACGGTGTACCGTGTATCAAGTACTGAAATTGTGAGATATACCACACATACCACTTGGTTCAATACAAAACCCAACATTCTGAGTAAAGATCCAGAACCAGCATACTTGATTTGATGCATAATTCTAACAAGATACGACAACTTTGAGTATGAATCTCGAATCAGCATATTTGATTTAATGCAAAACCCAATGTGCTGTAACAATTCTGAATATGGATTCAGAACCATCACACTTTATTCAGTGCAAAATACCTATATAAAAATACCTATATACTGTGACAAATCCGAGTATGGATTGACAATCATTAGACTATGCTTATATTTAAGTAGCAAAGTCTTTGCTATCCAGCGTTAAGACTATCCTCTTTTTTACTGTAATATGGTCCCATAAGAAACACTGGACTGTTTTTACAAATAGTCATGTGTGATTACAAATTTTTTTTATGCTTACTTAAATGCTGCATTTTCACAGCCTCTTAATTCTTCAGATATTGACTATGACCTCTTTTACAGTTTATTTCTTTGACTTCTTGGTATTTACCAGGAACTTACCCAATGAGGCTAGATGTGACACAAGGTTTGTTTTTAATGTGAGAATTCCGAGCCATAAGCTTGGGCAAAAATTTCCTGTAGACCTTGCATAAGGCAGATTCAGGCTCTTATCTGTTTTTCCCCAGACAAGACCCAGCTCTTCAGCACATCCTTTTCTGGTTTCCTCTTCATTCAGAGGCAGAGAGTCCAACAAGGTTGACTTCTTAAAAAATTAACTACATCCCTTTTATAAGCAGTAACCTTTATGATGCTGTATATACAAGACTTTTATACAAGATTTACTTGGAAGTGATCCAGCCACTTAATATTAAAAAAAAGAAATAACCTACCTTTGCTCACTACTAAGTATTTCGTCTGGGGCTACATACTCTTCTCCCATCATCTACTTTTCAAAGAAATCTTTAGAGACCATTTAGTGTATCGTAATAACTCATTGTATTCTCCTATTCTCTAGTCTAATATCTCTTTCATTGATGAATCTAGATTTTAAAAAGTCTAACAAACTTGGATGATATAGGGTTTTGACAAAAATCCCCAAGATGTCATTGTGACGACAATAGTTCCATAATATAAAAACTGGCTCAGCAGCATAGCATGGTTAAATAACTCGCTAACTAGTATTTTTCTGCTTAATTACTCATTCGGTATTTTTCTTTATGAAAAAAAACTCATTCAGTCATTTTTCACTACTAATCAATTCACTCAATAGCTTTTTTTGTAATTAATTAATTACTCAGTTGTCTACGGCTATATTGTGTCAAATACACCGGTTCTTGTCTGATCACCGAAGTTAAGCAATATCAAGCCTGGTCAGTACTTGGGTGACCATTTGAGAAAACCAGGTGCTGTAAACATAAGGACCAAGAATGGTCCACCGGTCCTCCAGGTTTGGGGGTTGGGTGCAGGGCTAACAAACCTGCCCCATAAAAAACAGTTTGTTATGGAAACAGTAACAAAAAGTTACTGCCCTCCACACCATTGGGTGTAAAAGGGTGAGATGATGATGATGATGACCACAAAGTAATTCAGTCAGTTACATTTTACTATGAAGTAATCCTATGGGAAAGTGGTTTGTTCGTGCACATGCTGTGAGAACCTCTCTACTTACCAAATTGCATGAAGACTGCACAGCCAGTTCTTAAGATATACAAAATGCTTGGATACGTTCTGGATAAACCTCTTGTAGGGATTTTTTTTCCCATGCTTTTTTTTTTCTTCTGTCTTTACAGGAAATTGGGGAAATCTCAAATGACATTGTTGGAAAGTCTGTGGTGCGAATCTTTATTGGAGCGCAGCATATTGATGGAGATATGGTATCTGACTTTTTGGTTGGATGTGTTAAGGTAAGATGAAGCTTGATTGTTGATACAGAAGTCCCCAGCACCAATATTAACACAATGTTTGGAAAATCTTAGAAGTGTACATTGAAATTTACTTTACTCTTTATCACTTGCACTTATGTTTTCTTTAAGAATTGTTTGTGGAAAAATGATAATTTTTGTCTGTCTAAATTTCTGGGATAAAGAATTATCATTATTTACATGTGGCTTATTGTTCTTATCTTTGTTGTTTATTATAGCAATGTTTTCATTACTGTACACTTCAGCCTTCATCAGGTGTATGTCACCATGGGTAGCCTACAATGATTGTTTCTCTTTATTCTGGTGAAAATCCTACAATATACAAAACTGACAGACAGACATAAATATATATCGGGTGCAATGGGTAAATTTTTGCCATTTTGTATTTTTAATTTTGCGTGTGCACATTGTTTGGTTTTTGATTTTGTCAAATGCACAGTATAGTAGGGTCAGTTGGGTACCATCTGCGAGAAAAAGAGCACCATGATGCAATTCAGTCAGTTAAGTGTCATACGTGATACACACTTTGGGCGATCATGTCTCAAAAGAGACATGACTGACTGGGCAGAAGATTATCCCACAGTAGGTTGCCATTGCTTTCTGTGGTAGACTGGCTGCCAGCCAAGGCTATAGAACTCAATCTGTCCTATTATTTGACTCATAGCTAGAGGGAGAAGAGATATATTATTACGTAGTAATTAGCAAGGGATCAGTTTATTACTTCATAACAATGGAAAACCGATCCCCAACTTTATGATCAGTAGAAGCCTTAATCATGATTCCAACTATTATATTTAGTCAGTCAGTTAAGTGCCATACGTGATACACGCTTGGGCGATCATGTCTCTTTTGAGACATAACTGACTGGGCAGAAGATTATCTCGCAGTAGGTTGCCATTGCTTTCTGTGGTAGACTGGCTGCCAGCCAAGGCTATAGAAGCCAATCTGTCCTGTTATTTAACCCATAACTGGAGGGAAGAAACAGATTTATACCTCTCCCAAGAGTTTTTGTGCCTAAGTGAATGCAAAGAATTCAACAAGAATTTGAACTCAGTACCTCGATTCATTGTTCCGAGTCAATATCCACTGCACCACAACACACACCCGATGCAATTCACTCTACCAGAAGCTTGGAAATGGCATATTGTACTGCTTGGCATTCACACTGGAAGCTCCATTTCAGAGTGTTTGGATGTCAATCTGAGGCCAGTACAGAGGATTCGGAAAGAGTTGGACGAGTCTAATGGTGATTACGAAGTTATGGCAGCTCAGAAAACTCGCTCTGATCATTCTAATAAGAAAGGAACTTGCAAATTTGTTGGTGAGAGTTTCAAAATCAACACAGAAGCCTACACCAAGTGCCTTGTAGAGGTAGTTCTGCCCTTGGTCCTGGAAGACACTATATCTGGCAACGGGACTCTGCACCATACCACACGCAGTTACTGCAACCACATCACCCTGCACATCTGTTCACCTCACTCTCCAGACTGTAACCCCCTTGATTATTGTGTGTCAGGTGTAGTTGTGCAAGAGACCCCTCCCCCCCCCAAAAAAAATCTCCTTGTAACACCAATGATGAACTCAAGACAAAGATTATGGCAGTATTAATCAACTTAAGGAGATTATGTAAAAGAGTTAGGGGAAATTACAAAGTTGTCTGGAGATTGTGGCTGAAGCCAATAGCAATTTTATAAATTTCCTCTTTAGTATTTCAAGATATATTTGTGCAATTTTGGTAAATATATCTGTTAAAATGAGAGAACACTGATATTCTCATTTTTGCATAATTTAGATGACAATTTATCCATTGCACCCTGTATTATTATACTACGGATTTTACTATTGAAATGCAATAATCAAGGTTTTTACTATTGAAATGCAATAATCAAGGTTTTTACTTGGTAAATGTATGATTAATATGTAGGTTACTGGTTTAATGACTCATCTGTGTATAAAAGATATTATGAAGTCCTTTGATCAGGACAGTAAACAAACACTATGTCCGACTATTATGGGTAAAAGACAGAATTTGTAATTTGACAAAGAGAAAACATTAAATATCAAAAGGAAAAATATTTCAGATGTAAATTCTCTGATAAGATTTATAAGAAAGCTACTCGTAGCAGTATTTGCAAAGACAGATAAAATCAGTGAACTTTGTTTAATTTAAAATTCTGAAATCCACTGACAATTCTGAGTACAGATTTGGAATTAAGAGTAGTTGGTTTAATGTAAAATCCTGAAATGCAATAGAATTTTGAGTATGGATTTAGGATCAGAGTACTTGGCTTAATGCAAATAACAGTTCCAAGTACAGATTTGGAATTAGAGTAGTTGGTTTAATGTAAAATCCTGAAATGCAATAAGAATTTTGAGTATGGATTTAGGATCAGAGTACTTGGCTTAATGCAAATAACAGTTCTAAGTACAGATTTGGAATTAGAGTAGTTGGTTTAATGTAAAATCCTGAAATGCAATAAATTTTGGTATGGATTTAGGATCAGAGTACTTGGCTTAATGCAAATAACAGTTCTAAGTACAGATTTGGAATTAGAGTAGTTGGTTTAATGTAAAATCCTGAAGTACAATAAGAATTTTTGGTATGGATTTAGGATCAGAGTACTTGGCAATACAAATAACAGTTCCAAGTACAGATTTGGAATTAGAGTAGTTGGTTTAATGTAAAATCCTGAAATGCAATAAGAATTTTGAGTATGGATTTAGGATCAGAGTACTTGGCTTAATGCAAATAACAGTTCTAAGTACAGATTTGGAATTAGAGTAGTTGGTTTAATGTAAAATCCTGAAATGCAATAAGAATTTTGTGAGTATGGATTTAGGATCAGAGTACTTGGCTTAATGCAAATAACAGTTCTAAGTACAGATTTGGAATTACAGAGTAGTTGGTTTAATGTAAAATCCTGAAATGCAATAAGAATTTTGAGTATGGATTTGGGATCCAGGTATCTTGGCTTAATGCAAATAACAGTTTCCAAAGTACAGATTTGGAATTAGGTAGTTGGTTTAATGTAAAATCCTGAAATGCAATAAGAATTTTGAGTATGGATTTGAATCAGAGTACTTGGCTTAATGCAAATAACAGTTCTAAGTACAGATTTGGAATTAGAGTAGTTGGTTTAATGTAAAATCCTGAAATGCCAATAAGAATTTTGAGTATGGATTTAGGATCAGAGTACTTGGCTTAATGCAAATAACAGTTCTAAGTACAGATTTGGAATTAGAGTAGTTGGTTTAATGTAAAATCCTGAAATGCAATAAAATTTTGAGTATGGATTTAGGATCAAGGTAGCAGCTTAATGCAAATAACAGTTCTAAGTACAGATTTGGAATTAGAGTAGTTGGTTTAATGTAAAATCCTGAAATGCAATAAGAATTTTGAGTATGGATTTAGGATCCGAGTATAGCTTAATGCAATAACAGTTCCAAGTACAGATTTGGAATTAGAGTAGTTGGTTTAATGTAAAATCCTGAAATGCAATAAGAATTTTTGGTATGGATTTAGGATCAGAGCACTGACAATACAAATAACAGTTCTAAGTACAGATTTGGAATTAGAGTAGTTGGTTTAATGTAAAATCCTGAAATGCAATAAGAATTTTGAGTATGGATTTAGGATCAGAGTACTTAGCTTAATGCAAATAACAGTTCTAAGTACAGATTTGGAATTAGAGTAGTTGGTTTAATGTAAAATCCTGAAATGCAATAAGAATTTTGAGTATGGATTTAGGATCAGAGTACTTGGCTTAATGCAAATAACAGTTCCAAGTACAGATTTGGAATTAGAGTAGTTGGTTTAATGTAAAATCCTGAAATGCAATAAGAATTTTGAGTATGGATTTAGGATCAGAGTACTTGGCTTAATGCAAATAACAGTTCTAAGTACAGATTTGGAATTAGAGTAGTTGGTTTAATGTAAAATCCTGAAATGCAATAAGAATTTTGAGTATGGATTTAGGATCAGAGTACTTGGCTTAATGCAAATAACAGTTCCAAGTACAGATTTGGAATTAGAGTAGTTGGTTTAATGTAAAATCCTGAAATGCTATAAGAATTTTGAGTATGGATTTAGGATCAGAGTACTTGGCTTAATGCAAATAACAGTTCCAAGTACAGATTTGGAATTAGAGTAGTTGGTTTAATGTAAAATCCTGAAATGCAATAAGAATTTTGAGTATGGATTTAGGATCAGAGTACTTGGCTTAATGCAAATAACAGTTCCAAGTACAGATTTGGAATTAGAGTAGTTGGTTTAATGTAAAATCCTGAAATGCAATAAGAATTTTGAGTATGGATTTAGGATCAGAGTACTTGGCTTAATGCAAATAACAGTTCTAAGTACAGATTTGGAATTAGAGTAGTTGGTTTAATGTAAAATCCTGAAATGCAATAAGAATTTTGAGTATGGATTTAGGATCAGAGTACTTGGCTTAATGCAAATAACAGTTCTAAGTACAGATTTGGAATTAGAGTAGTTGGTTTAATGTAAAATCCTGAAATGCAATAAGAATTTTGAGTATGGATTTAGGATCAGAGTACTTGGCTTAATGCAAATAACAGTTCCAAGTACAGATTTGGAATTAGAGTAGTTGGTTTAATGTAAAATCCTGAAATGCAATAAGAATTTTGAGTATGGATTTAGGATCAGAGTACTTGGCTTAATGCAAATAACAGTTCTAAGTACAGATTTGGAATTAGAGTAGTTGGTTTAATGTAAAATCCTGAAATGCAATAAGAATTTTGAGTATGGATTTAGGATCAGAGTACTTGGCTTAATGCAAATAACAGTTCTAAGTACAGATTTGGAATTAGAGTCGTTGGTTTAATGTAAAATCCTGAAATGCAATAAGAATTTTGAGTATGGATTTAGGATCAGAGTACTTGGCTTAATGCAAATAACAGTTCCAAGTACAGATTTGGAATTAGAGTAGTTGGTTTAATGTAAAATCCTGAAATGCAATAAGAATTTTGAGTATGGATTTAGGATCAGAGTACTTGGCTTAATGCAAATAACAGTTCTAAGTACAGATTTGGAATTAAGAGTAGTTGGTTTAATGTAAAATCCTGAAATGCAATAAGAATTTTGAGTATGGATTTAGGATCAGAGTACTTGGCTTAATGCAAATAACAGTTCCAAGTACAGATTTGGAATTAGAGTAGTTGGTTTAATGTAAAATCCTGAAATGCAATAAGAATTTTGAGTATGGATTTAGGATCAGAGTACTTGGCTTAATGCAAATAACAGTTCCAAGTACAGATTTGGAATTAGAGTAGTTGGTTTAATGTAAAATCCTGAAATGCAATAAGAATTTTGAGTATGGATTTAGGATCAGAGTACTTGGCTTAATGCAAATAACAGTTCCAAGTACAGATTTGGAATTAGAGTAGTTGGTTTAATGTAAAATCCTGAAATGCAATAAGAATTTTGAGTATGGATTTAGGATCAGAGTACTTGGCTTAATGCAAATAACAGTTCTAAGTACAGATTTGGAATTAGAGTAGTTGGTTTAATGTAAAATCCTGAAATGCAATAAGAATTTTGAGTATGGATTTAGGATCAGAGTACTTGGCTTAATGCAAATAACAGTTCTAAGTACAGATTTGGAATTAGAGTAGTTGGTTTAATGTAAAATCCTGAAATGCAATAAGAATTTTGAGTATGGATTTAGGATCAGAGTACTTGGCTTAATGCAAATAACAGTTCTAAGTACAGATTTGGAATTAGAGTAGTTGGTTTAATGTAAAATCCTGAAATGCAATAAGAATTTTGAGTATGGATTTAGGATCAGAGTACTTGGCTTAATGCAAATAACAGTTCTAAGTACAGATTTGGAATTAGAGTAGTTGGTTTAATGTAAAATCCTGAAATGCAATAAGAATTTTGAGTATGGATTTAGGGTCAGAGTACTTGGCTTAATGCAAATAACAGTTCCAAGTACACATTTGGAATTGGGGTAAATGGTCAATGTACTCTGAGATGCAAGAACAATTCTGAATACAAATTTGGAATCAACAGAATCAGTTTTGTCTAAAACACATGCTTTTGTTTCAGCATTAAACATTTAAATCAAAATTAATGAAAAAAACCACTTATGTAAACTTAAACTAAATTATTTTTGTATTCTTACAATAGAAAAAAAACCCCTAAAATAAATGTTTCAAATTGTGGTCAAAAGTTTTATTATTCTAATTAATTTAAACTTTTTCTCCCCTTTCAGAACATTCGAATTGGAAATGAGATTACCAAATCTCTGCTCTCCAAGCCACAACCATACAATGCTGAGTCTGGATGTACAATGGAAAACCCTTGTCTCAAAGATAATCCCTGTCGACCTAACACCTGTATAGATGCATGGGGACAGTACAAATGCGATTGTCTTCCAGGTAATGAATTAGGACACATTGCTACCATTTCTTTCTATAAGCACCAGTACACTGACTGGGCAACATTTTATTTTTTTTCTTTCTCCTCAAACTTGCACATGCATACAATGTCATTTAGAACTTTTCTGCCATTTAAGCAAGGTTTGTTAATGTAACTGATTCATCAAAAAGAATTTTTTTTTTCAACATATCACATTTTTTGGTTAAGATTATATTTAAAAATAATATTAAAATAAATACAGGGTAAGCATTAATATTATAATAAATTTTTATTTTTATTTAATTCTATATTTTCTTTAGCATCGAAATAATATTACCATAAATTATAATTTGAAATATATGAGTGAGCCCGTGCCATAAAAATGACAGCAAAATATATTGATATACTGTCTAAAATGATGTCAACATATATATTGATGTACCTACTTTTAAGTGTCTTACGTTAAGACAAGAAAAATAAATCCAACCCCCTTCCTGAGCATGACACGAGGCACATATATTAGCAACAGTCTTTAATATAATTGGAAGAATATATATATATATTGATTGTTTAATTACTTAGTTTTTGGTCATAATAATATTAGACCAGTGCACATTTGTATTAAAAAGTGTTCAATACAATTATATTATAGAACTTTTGAATATTTTTGAATACTTTTCCGTTTGTAAACGAGTTATTACATGACATAGGTTTCTACCATGAGTGGCGTCTTCAGGCAATTTTCAATAACTGATTTTACCATTTACTGTTTTTTTTTTAAGAACGCTCATGTAACAGTGTTTGTTACATGAACGTTTTTTTTTAAAAAAATGGTAA
The DNA here is from genome assembly GCA_037127315.1 of Ascarosepion bandense. Taxonomy (NCBI): domain Eukaryota; kingdom Metazoa; phylum Mollusca; class Cephalopoda; order Sepiida; family Sepiidae; genus Ascarosepion; species Ascarosepion bandense. Next base: position 740,446 of record JBBBDQ010002319.1, on the reverse strand, counting down.
AATCAGTTATTGAAAATTGACTGAAGACACGACTCATGGTAGAAACCAAGGTCACATAATAACTCGCTTACAAACGGAATATATATGCATATATATATTCTTCACTACTTGATGACATAATTATTGCAAAAAAAAAAATAGTAAGGCACTCTTAAAATCAAACACATGGCAAGAGCTTTCATAACTGGTGGTAAAGTTTAATAACTGGTAGTAAAGAGAATGAACTGAGTCAATGCTGCCTCACTATTGTCTCTCTTTCTATGAGCATGACAGGAGGGAAATATCAACGGCCTTTATTATATATATATATATATATTATAAGAAAGTGAAAGAGCAGGTAGATTGAAGCCCACTGTTCAAGCATTTACTTTTATAAAGAGTGGTTGATACAAAGTAAATGTGTGTGTATATATATATATATATATATATATATATATATATAAATTAAAAAAGGATTCATTCAATGATGTTGAATGACCATCATTCAACATCATTGAATTAATCCTTTTTTAATTTATATTTGCTCTGTAATATTTTATTACATGGAGCTCTCTTCCTGTATCATTTTTTAATATTAAAATAAAATTTTTAATATTAATTAGGATCGGGTTTTTGGAATTTACCTTCCTGCTTTTTTCACTTGGATTAAAGTATCTGAATTAATATATATATATATATATATATATATATATATATATGATGAAATACACATGATAAAACATAAAACAATGGTTTCCCTTCTTGGAGACGTGTGTAGGATGAATGTGATATAGAATTGGTTTTGTTATTTCATTTATTTTGAATTTCTAAGGATACAATAAGTAGCATCTTGAATAACATCATCTTTATATAAACTATAAGCAGTCATCTTATGCAACAGATATAGGACAAATTTTTGAAAATTTGCTATATTTTTTGACCTTGTCTTATTTAAAGGTTGCCTTATACACAGAAACATACAGTATTTGAATGTTTTTTTTTAATACAAAGCTCATTGATTTGCTGACAGATATTTATTTTATCTAAAAATGTTTATTTTTAATTTATTAGCCAATTTTTTTTAAATCTTCCACATTTGCCATAGCATTTCTTAGTAGAATTGTTGTGTAACATTTAAAAATTTATTCTTGTTTTTTACTTGTTCACGTTCTTTTTGAACAAAACGTTGGTAACAGAATAAAAAATTTCTGAATAACCAATTGTTTTTTTTTTATATTCTATCTTAATTCTTTTGTTCTTTATTGTATCACAGGTCGTATAGGTTCAAACTGTACAGATGTGTGTGACAACTTTAATCCTTGTCAGAATATGGGAATTTGTCATCGGCCAAATTCTGGTCAAAAAACTTACACTTGTGAGTGTGGGCGACTCCAGTTTGGTCGATACTGTCAGATCAGCCTACAGCAACCTTGCCCCGCAGCCTGGTGGGGTTACCCAATTTGTGGACCATGCAACTGTAAAAGGTTGAAAGGGTTTAATCCAGCCTGTAACAAAACAACAGGAGCCTGCTATTGCAAGGTAGTTTCTTTTTAGATCTCTGTATGAAATCAGTAGAAGTGTGGTGTATTCTGGATGTTGATGAACAACGATTGTCTTGAAATATAACAAGAAGCAAGAAAATGTATATATAAAAATATAAACTTATATCTTTATTCTTCATCAGTGAAGAGATTGTGCACATGCAGGAGCTGTTGGGGAGTCATTAATCAGTGGGAGTTCTCTGTTTTCTCTCTCTCTTTCTTTCTCTGTGTTCTGATTTCTTCTCCTTTTGTCTTTGACATATAACCCAAAAACTCCCACTCACCCTTGCTTCTTGAGGCTGTCACTTAATTGATGTCAATTATATCTTTGTCAGCTATTGCCTGTGTTTTCTGCCTTTGATGTCAATTATATTTTTCCCAGATCAAGGTAATATATTACAGAAGTTTAAAAAATGGTTGAAAAAAACACTGGCAAAGATTTAATGATGTTATGCTTTAAGGTTGTGTACATAGTGCAGTGATTTTAGGCATGAAAAACTGAATCAGCATGCCAAGTTCAAATTCCAGTTGAGTTTATTGCATTTACTTTTGCATGAATACCCTTGAGGAAAGTATGAATCCATCTCTTCTCCCTTCACTTATGGGTTAAATAGCAGGGAAAACTGGGTTTGCTAGCTTTGGTTGGTAATCAGTCTAGAAGATTGATAACTCTGAATTCAAAACTGATTGAGAGTGTCAAGTTAGCAAGTCCACCCTGTAAAAACTTACATGATATAAAGCCACAGCAACAGCCTGTCTCATGATGAAGCTATTAACCCTATATTCCAATGGTACGAAGGAGGTGGAAAGATCAATGTTTTAGATTTTTCATTTTTTTTTTTTCTAGAATTGTAGTTGGCACTATATCACCTGAAAAAAAAATACTGAATAAAAAATTACATTGTTTCATGATTTCAGGCATCCTATTTGAAAATGTAATTGTTAATCTTCAAGAGTTGCTCCCCTTGGACACTCTCCTACCTAGGAAGGGATAATTGTACTCCACACTGCTACCTGGGAAGGGATATTCCTACCCCATGTTTCTCTTCAACACACAAGAGCATTGTCTGCCCTCTGCTTGGACACATAATATTACCCCTGGCCCTCTGCATATAAACAGTGTAGTACCTGTGCACTTCTGCCGGGGATCAGGATGCTCTGCTTAATTTAGTATTTGCAAGCTAATTTTACCATGATGAAGAACACTGGTATATTGGGTATGTCACTTGCCTGCTAACCTTCAAGTCAGATATTCAAATCTAGAAGGATTTATTTGTTTATTTTATATATCTCTTTACTTGAACGTGACATAAACTAGTCACTCTTAATTTTTATAGATGATACTAGATATGACTTTTTATAGATTTATACTACAGTATAACCCGGATAGAAGAGAGATTTTTCTCTGGTCCCAACTTAGAGCATGTGGTAATGTATATAAAACAGACCAAACCCGGATATAAGATAACTTTTACCAGGTCCTGACAACTCTCTTATATCCGGGTTACACTGTATATACAACTATGGGCTTTTTTGTTCTAAGAAATGCAAATTTTTTTAAAAAAATAAAATCATATCTAATAAATAATTTAATGTAGTTATTCTCTTAACAGAATTCATCATGAAGTTCTTGCTTGTTTATTGATTGCAATTCTTTATTTTTGCCAGACAAACCATTACCAACCCAAAGGTAGTAACCAATGCTTTCCTTGCAACTGTTACCCAGAAGGTTCCATGGGACCCTCATGTAATCCAGTAACTGGTCAGTGCAAATGTCACAAAGGGGTTATTGGACGAAGATGTGACAGTTGTGCAAGTCGTTTTGCAGAGGTTCATGAAGTAGGATGTCGAGGTAAGTTATTTTTTTTCTGAAATACTTGTCAATTCTTGGAGACCCTCTGGATAATGGATGAGCAATTTTGCAAGCTGACAGAAAGCCAGCTTTCATAAAACATCCCTTATTAATTGAACAATCTCTTTATACAGTTAATGAAAGCACTCGCATATATTATTTACATTGTTTGGGCTGTTGTCCTTATCTTTATTGCCATATACACGATGTTTTGGTCATTGTACACTTCAACATTCTTCAGGTGATTGGAATTTCAAACTGAACCCTTTATTTTGATCACTAGAGTAGTTATCTCCTCAAGGACATATGGCTCAGTAAATAAAATCATGGGTTAGATCTAGTGACTTGACTCAAAGCGTTGTAAGTTCAATACCTGACTACAACAGTGGTGAAGAAAAACTTAGAGAGAGTTGAGTTAAAAGGGAGATAAATAAAACATCTGGAAGTGGCATGACTTGTGGAATGAGAGCAATCTCAAATATAAACAAGATTTACAAATAAAATAGTTACACATTTTCTATTTTAAAATTTTATAAAATTTTAATTAATAGTTGATTATAAAAGAATCAACTTTCAATTACTATGGTTAAACTGAAAAATGCTTTACCACACTAAGTATTATGCCTTAATCGAATTTTGGTGTTAAAAATTCCAGCACACTAATTGAAGATGCATTAATTGAGGTATTCTTGTACCGAAAGAAGAGAAACGAGAAAGAAAATATGTGATATATATTGAACTTGTGGTGCAGTGGATGTCGGCTTGGAACGAGAAATCGGAGAGCCGATTTCAAATTCCTGTCGAATTTGTTCCATTTACGTATACACAAATATCATTAAGAAAGTTATTAATCCATCTCTTCTTCATGTAGCTATGAATTAAATAGCAGGACAAATTGGGTTCTATAGCCTTGGTTGGCAGCCAGTCTACCACAAAAAAATGGCAATCTAATGGAAAAAATCTATGACATGGAAATTTAACATTAAATTTCCATGTCATGTTTTTTTAATAAAGCAGATGAATTGCAATAGAGGCTGGTGTTAATCCAAGACGTTAACTTTAACTTCTTTTCTCCTTATACTGTTTGTTCTTTTCTTTTTCTTTCTCTTTTTTCCGTTTATGAGTTTTCTTTCTTTATTTTATTTTAGTTTTCTTTCTTTGTTTTATTTTTTTTTTTTGAGTGAGCGAGGAAATGTTTTATTGTAGGTTACCATTACAAATATCTATGAGCATGTGAGTGTCTGTATGTGATTTTTTTTTCTGGAGAATTTTGAATATTAACTGTTGTATCATTTGAGTCTGATGAGCAGCAGGTTTTGCTGCGAAATACGTACTACCCATAAAATTGTAGAATAGCGAAAATTTTTTCTAGATTATATATATATATATATATATATACACACACAAAACACTTTTTTATATGATCCATCACTAAAGATGCTGGAAAAAAAAATGTCTGTTTCCTGTTCTCTGTATCGCCCCAGTAAGTACCTGACTCCCCCTGCTATCCTCTACCTTTAAAAGAGCCAGATTAGACTGAAAATGCTGCCAAGTCCGGGCAGGGACGGCCCAGTCTTCACTTTCTAGTTTTACAAAAATACAAAACCATTTTCTTGTCTTTGTGGGTGATGAATTGTTTTCCACCCTAGATCCCTTTACTCGCAGATGAAATTTTACAAGCCTCTCCCTATTCTATCACCATTTCCTTGGCAAATGTTCAAATAACCTACATTACTTAGTTCCTTTAGTTCTAAATTTCACATCCAAGATCTGCAATGCCACACCCACTTTCATTCCCTCCATATTCCATTAGTAAGATATAAGTTTCACTCTAGCAGCATATTCCCACAAACCGCTGTTTTGTAGAACTGACTCCCAAGATGATGCTTCCCTGATTGCAACGATCTTAAATTGTTTAAGTTTAACTGTTATCTTCCCTCCAAATCCCCATAAACTGTGCCTTTATGACAATTAGTGTAACTTGAGGTAGAAAAAATTGTGCTACACCACTGTATAAATTGGGGCGGGTCTACCTTCTTTTTTGTTTTTAATTCTTATTCAAAAGTCTTGACACAAATACTATTTATGCATCACCATGGGAAATATGCAATTATTTCAGCTCTGAGGTAAGCTACACAAACAAAAACATTCTTCTAAAATTTTGTCCATGATTGCTATTCATAAAGAAATAAAATTAAAATAATTTTGTTTTCATTAATGTCTTTTTTGCAAATATAAATTTTTTATTTTCTTTTATTGAAGTTGTCTATGATGTTTGTCCTCGTAACTTTGCCCGTGGAATTTGGTGGGATCGAACATTTATTAATGAGATGGCTGTCCAAGAGTGTCCCAGTGGGGCAGTAGGTAAGGATATACGATTCCACTCTTTACTGCTTCAGATGTAATCTAATCTGACCTTGTTGAATATAATTTTATTTTTTGTTTATCATTTCACTCCAAGAAAGGCAATAAAGTCACTAAGGCACAAGGAGTTACTGAGTGGGAAACAATATGAGAAAAAAAATATTAAGAAGAGAGAGCACTAAAAGAACAAAAATTAAGCAGAAAAAAGATAATCAACATTTCATTTAAATTTTTGAAGATCTAAGTTGGATGGAAAATAAGAAGCCGGAAGAGAGTTCCACAAGTGAGAGAAGAATCTGTTAGTGTAGGAATTATAGTAATATGAGAAGAAGAAAACATAATTAAGGAGAAAGTACAATAAAAGAACAGGAATTAAGACAAAAGATAACAATTGACATTGAATCTAATTTTTTGAAGGTCAAAGTCGATTGGAAAACAAGAAGCCAGAAGAGAGTTCCACAAGTGAGAGAAGAATCTGTTAGTGTAGGAATTATAGTAATATGAGAAGAAGAAAACATAATTAAGGAGAAAGTACAATAAAAGAATAGAAATTAAGACAAAAGATAACAATTGACATTGAATCTAATTTTTTGAAGGTCAAAGTCGATTGGAAATCAAGAAGCCAGAAAAGAGTTCCACAAGTGTTAGCAAAGGATTTAAAGTTACATCTAACAATTGGAACTGTAGAATTTTCTCTGGTCAAAATCATTTTTTATTTTCATACTTGACTTAAATCTGTATTTGAATTTTTTAATGGTATTTAAAGTTGTTTTATGGTGAATTTAGTTAGAAGGCTGAATTCATTTAAAATCTTTGTATTGTTAGGTCCACTTTGTACAAGAAAGAGTCAAAATTGTTCATGATAAGTCTATTTTTTATAATTATTCAATAGTAGCAATAGAAATATTAAGTTTCCATTCATCCATCATCATCATTCATACCCAGATGGTGCATAGGGCAGCAACTTTTTGTTGATGTTTCTGTAACAAACTGTATTTTTTACGGGGCAGAGTTGTTAGCCCTGCACCCAACCCCCAAACCTGGAAGACCGGTGGACCATTCTTGGTTTTTATGTTTACAGTACCTGGTATTCCCAAATGGTCACCCTTTTGAGTACTGACCAGGCTCGATGTTGCTTAACTTCGGTGATCGGACGGGAACCGGTGTATTCGACACGACATAGCCGTAGACAATATTAAGTTCAGTCATAAGTAATTTCCATTTTGGGCAACCAATTACAATGACAAATGTATGATCCCCACAAATATAAACCCTGGCTGCTGCTCTTGAAAAGAACTTCCAATCTATGGTGAGCTGGAGTATGAAGTGGCTCATAAATTTTAATGCTTCCAAAGCAAAGCAGCTCTCTCTTAACCATCGTAGACAAACTCCCATAACTTCCCACCTGGTCTCCCAGAAAACAACACACTGTGTTTCCTTGACCCCCCTCCCCTCTCAGCTAACCTCAAGTGGAACGACTACATCAAATTAATAGCTTCATCTACTGCTAGGAAAGTCTGGTCACTGTGTCGGGCCAGGAAGTTTTTTTTTTTTTTTTTTTAGAATCCATCTTTCACACATGAATCTACCATTTATCTATGCATTAAATACATTATTCATACATACCATACTTAGTCTGGTGCTTCTGCTATTCATCTGGGGGTTTCTTGACAAAATCCAAAGGGGGATCTGCAATGTAGCCAATTCCAATATGGCAGCTTAACTGCAGCCACTTTCTCATCAATGGGATATGGCTTCCCTCTGTCTTTTCTACAAATATTTTCATGGTAACTGCTCTGCCAAGCTTGTTTCCCTGGTGTCCCAACCAAATGTATTTACTTGTGTTACTAGATTGGCAACTAGGTCCCACCCTTTTACAGTCAAATTAGTCAAATGTAACTACACTTCTACTCTATAAGTTTCTTTTTTCAAACCTCCCACCTGTGGAACTCTCATTCGTATACTTGCTTCCCTGATAACTACTTCTCCAAGAGTTTAAGTGCAATGTCAATTCCCATTTTTCTCTTATTCTTTCTCTGGCACCCCCTGTATCTTGTTTTCCTTTTTGCTCTCTTCTCATGTACTGCCCCAGTGGCAGTACTGCCTTGCTTGGGGTGAAATGATTATGAGATGATTGTTCTACTCCACCTGTCCTATTAACCTGACCTTGCAACAACTGATTGTTACATTTTTTGGTTACTGCAAAATTCTTTGATGGGTATGTAGCAAAAAAACTGTTTGAAGTCCCAGTTGTCCCCTGTCTTCTTTTCAATCACAATCAATGAGGCTCCTTCAAAACTCTAGACACAAAGCATGACCACTCACCTCGTTGACCAGTTTGATGATAGCTTGTTCAAGTACATTTTATCGAATGGCTGAGGCTCAGAAGTTTGTGTAGGTCACAAATTTGTCTCACGAAATCTTTGAGATCAAGTTCTTAAATTGTTGCTTTTAGATTGGCCATATTTTCTTTTGTGTATTTTGCATGTGAGACACATACGAGTGCATTTTGTTCCTAGAGATAAGTCATTTTCCTCTTTACAGTGGAGAAATTTTTCTAATGAAAACCTGATTCAAGTGTTTGTTGAAAACTTTTTCATGTCAAAATCTGCAGGATTTTATTCAAAAGTTATCAAAAAAGCTCCCTGATAATTAGCAACAAGTCATTGCAAATGATGGTAAATATATAATTGAATAAAATTTAATTGTACATTAATTTTTAAACATAAAGTTCATAAACCAAAATGGAAATTATTTATGACTCAATCTAATATTTGCCTTATTTTGAACATCATCGTGTGTACTTTGACAGGGCCACATATGGTTTCCAATTCAGTCATTTTAAAAAAATAAAGTTGATATACAAAAGAAAAGAAAATTATTTAGAACTCAATCTAATTGGTAAATTGGTGAACGTGTTAAACTCAAAACTGACAGAGCTGAGCCTAAAGAAAAAAGTTCTTAAGCCAAGTTAGAAAAAAATCATTTGTCAAACATTCTTTTCATGAAGAACCCCCAAAAATTTGTTTTCCTCCATGGCAGCACAAGACTGCATAGAGCAATACTAACATGGAACAATAATCTTGGAACTCTGTTTGTCTTCTCTACTCTAATCACTCTATTTAGCTGACCTTGCACCAGCCAATTGTCATATTTTGATTGCTGAAAAATACTTTCATAGGAAAACTTTCTAAGAAAAGCTGGATTCAAGAATTTCTTGAAAAACATTTTCACATCAAAACCTGCAAAATTTCCTTAAAAGATATCAAAAAGCTTCCTGACAAGCCATTGGAAACAATAGTGAATATATAATTGAATAAAATGTAATTGTATTTCATTGTTTAAAGAATAAAATTAGAGTAGATAGATCTATCTATCGCCCGGTTCACACTCCACCCACGTATATTGAACAGGTTAAGAGGCTCATCCCTTGTTCCCTGTTTAGGATGTGGTTTCCGGCTTTCTCTTTTCTAATCTTTTCACTATTACCTAGCCCCTTGCACATCAGTGACATTACCACCTGGCTCGGGGTGATACGATTAAAAAAAAAAAAAAAGTTGATTAACAAAAACAGAAATTATTTATGACTTGATCAAATATTTGCCTTATTTTAAACACATTTCCATAGCTGCATAGTATGTGTTTTGACAGGGCTACACATGGTTTCAAATCGCAAATAATAATAAATACACAATTGAATAAAATGTAATTTTACTGCATTTTTTAAGCTTGAAAAACAAAAAGGGAAATTATTTATAACTCATTTAATATAAAATAATGAATTTTATATCTTCATTATTTTATGTTAAAATGTTTTCAGCTAAAATAATTAAAAATTTCATTCTAAAATGTATTAATTTTCATTTATGTTATTTATCATGATTTTCATTATCTATTCTTTTCTATAAATATTTTTGTAGACTTTATTTTTGCTAGTATTTTCTAGAATTTTCTTTCATTTATTTTGAGACTGTTATTAATTTCTTTTTTAGGCGATGCCAAAAGAAATTGTACTAAAGAAGACAGCTGGCTGGAACCTAACCTTTTTAATTGTACTAGCCTCAATTTCCGAGATCTGTATAAGCAGGTAACTAGCTTCTTTCACCTGAGGGAAAATACAATTTTTTTTACAACTTTTTTTTTTGTTGCAGGCATTTAAGTAAGAGTTTGTCTTCGTTATTATTTTTAATATGTTCAGGAATTGCCAAACTTGGTCATGGCCGCCATTGATCTGAGGACAGATCTCTCATATTTCATAGATGTGTCATTAATAAAATATATCATTGAATCACATGATAAAGAACACTTTGCCAGATTCTGATATAGATTTGGCCAAGCAATGTATACATGATCTGTCAAGAAAGTATTGGGCCGTTTTCATGACTGGGTTGAACAGATGTTATTGAATTTTGCAACTAATCAGGTCCTTACTAATTGACATGAATAATTTAGTGGAGTCATTGTCTTTAAGTTGTGGACATGAAATAAGCTTTGAAGTAAAGGGCTGTAAAAAACAAAAAATGAAAATGTTTTTTATTCATTTTAATATATGTTGGATTTGTTTGTTTTGTTTTTTTCTTCAGTTGAAGCAGATTAAGAAAGGAAGCCTAAAGATCAACACCTACGTCTCAAAGACTCTCATGAAACTCTTAGCCAAAGCAGCAAAAGAATCTGCAGACAACTTTTTTGGCAACGATATAAGTATTATACTGAATCTAATCACTGAAATTCTGAAGTATGAGAACAAACAGGAAGGATTGAGTCTGACTAGCGAACAGGATCGCGGCTTTATCAAGGTAAGTTAATCCAGAACTAAAATCCAGACTTACCACCTTTTGATCTTGAAAGCTGTTGATAATGAAATCATAGCTTGTGATACTAGGTTTGCTTAGGAAACTCTTGGACTACTTAAATAAAGTGGTCCACTCATTAAAAAGAAAAAGTGAAAAAAACTGTTTTGTAGATTAACATTCATAATGAGGAAAGAAGACTTGGAAAATTTGATACTCACAGAACAGATTAATGGCAAGATGGACAAAGAAAAACAACAAATAACCGATGTAGTGAGCTTGATTAAATGGAGCGTGGTACAAGGTTTAGGACTGATAACAAAAAGACAAAATTTATTAAGAGCTACAAAGAAGAGGAAATTGTGGAGAGCCATGATCACCAACGTTCTGAAGGGACACGGCATAGAAAAATGAGGTTAAGTAAATGGATGATGGAATAAGGTTTAGCAGAGATAACTGAAAGACAAAATTTATTAAGAGCTACAAAAAAGAGGAAATTGTAGTGAGCCATGATCACCAACGTCCTGAAAGAACAAGGGAAAAAGAGAAGACAGTTTTGCCAGTATAAAAAAAGATTTAAAAAAAAAAAAAGACAAGAAATCTTGTTCAAAATATATCCGGGGGGTGGGGGTGAGACAAAATAACAAAGTCTATTTTATGTTTGCTGATTCAATAGTACTTCATTTTTTGCGAAAATTGTTTTTTTTTTGTTTTTTTTTTGACAGATATTATTTAAATAAGTTTATTAAAATCAGCAGTCAGGCCTAATTAAGAATTTTAGGATATCAACTTCATCCTATGGTTCAGGAACTGTTTCTAGAGGGAAATACCATCTTTCAGGATGATAATACTCCCATTCGTACTGCTAAAGTTGTAGCTGAATGACATGAGGAACATTCTAGTGAAGTAGAACATCACCACAGTTTCCAGAACATCATTGAACATTTATGGTTCATTTTAGAAAAACAAGTGGGAATGGCCAAGGGTACAGTACTGAGAGACAGGCAAATTTTGTTAAAAAAAAAACAAAAAAAAACAAAAAAAAACAAGAGTAATGTAATATCTGTTCTTGTATATGACAGCAAATGCTTGACAAACTTTTCAAAGATGAGAGAGAGAGACACAAAGCAACAAAAATGTGGTTCTAAAGAAGGATGCATGGACCAAACTTGTGAGCAACAACAAGGTTTTGGAGAGAATCGAAACAAAAAAGAAGTTTATACATAAAATCAGGAAGAGATAGTGGAAGTTACTGGGATATGTAATGAGGAAACAGGGCTTTGAGAATCTGATACTCACAAGGTGAATCGAGGGAAAGAGAGACACGGAAAATAGTGCGTGACATACTTGGTCTTCAGCAAATGGATGGCAGAAAAGGGTTTTGGAGCTACTGAGGTATTAAGTGCTACAAGGGAGAGGAAGATGTTGAGGGCCATGCTTGCCTATGTCTAGAAGGGACATGGCACATAAAAGAAGCTTGGAGTCTAATTTTTAAAACAATTTTTTTTAATATTTTAATATTTTTTTAATTATTTTTGATAATTTTAATACTAATAAATTAATTTTTTTTAAAAGTATTTTTTAATAATTTTAAGCCTAAGGGTACATAAAACTTTCATTGCAAAATTGGTGTTAATAACTGTTGTATAATATTTTTTGTCTCCTTTAGAACATGCTGATGGCCCTGAGTTACACCTACAATCAAAAGTACAGGTCAGAGTGGAATTATTTGAACAAAAACGGTGGAGCAATGGCACTGACAATGCTCTTTGAGAAATATATGCACACTCTGGCAACCAGCATGGCCTTGTCTCAGTCGTGGCCTTTCCAGGTTGTTTCCAACAACATCGGTAAGTTGTTTATATTAAAATCATATAATATATATCATATTCAGAGGTAAAAAATAAGTGCAATATAATTGATCCTGGCTTAGCAGCTCACCTTCAGTCACTTTCTCACAGACATGATATGGCTTCCCTCTGTCTTTTCTTCAAGTATTTTCATGGCAACTACTCTGACGAGCTTTTTGCACTGATTCCATGACTACATGTATTTACTCATGATAAAGATTGGCATCTAGGTCCCACCCTTTTACCATCAGAATAGTTAAATGCAACCACCTCTTCTACTCTAATAGTTTCTTTTCTCACACTTTTTGTTTAAGGAACTCCCTTGCATCTGCATGCCTTCCTGATAGCTACAATCTCTAAAAGTTTAACTATCTCTTATCTTTTCTTTGACATCCCCTGTACCTTTTTATTCTATCACTTTAACCCCCTGCACACTCTTGCTTTGCTTGAAGTGAAATGATTATAAGAAAGAAAAAAAGAAGTAGATCCAGTGATGCCAAATGTGCCTGAAGTGTTTGTGGATCTCTATTCTGTTTGTAGCTATCAGGGAAGAAGGCAACCTTCAAAAGTTTAAATGCAACATCAATTGCCATCTTTTATCAACTTGATTCCCATTTATCTCTTATCTTTCCTTCTGTACCTTGTTTTTTTTCTGTCACCCCTGTGCACCAGTGGCAGTCCTGCCCTGCTTGGAGTGATATGATTATTAAAAAAATGAACAAAAAATATAAATCATGCAAATCCAACAAGACAGTCTATAAAAAGCATGATATGATAAGGTAGGAACAGTTATATACTGTGAACTATGCAAATAAGTTGATTTCAGCCATGGAAACAAATGTTATAATCATGTTGTTGCAATTGCTTACAACCACATCAGATTAAAATACCAGTTCTTATATGATAAATGAAGTTAAGCAACATAATACCTGGTCAGGACCTAGAGGGGTGATCCTTCAGGAATTCTGGGTACTTTAAGCTCGGATATGTGGATGATTTAATGAATAAGGGTTCAGAATGTGAAATCAATATATATATATATATATATATATATATATATATATATATATTTATTTGTGTGAATTATATTTATGTAAAATCTACAAATCTCAAAATTAGACAACTCCAATAGCACTTCTAACATCAACAACACAAAATTCATAACCATATCCTTTAACGCTCCATTTTCAAAATTTGAAAATAAATTAGTTACCCCCCCCCCATCACTAGGGTACTGACCCCCCCCCCTCCCCCATCTCCAAGACACTTAGATAATTAGGAAGAAGAATTAATCCAACATCACTACAGATACTAGATTTATTAAATTGGTTGAAATGTAAGAATGCTTACATTGGTAAGAAATCTTGGAATCTAAAAGCCGGTATCTACAAGCATAAAAGTGTCTTGTGACAATCCTTTAAACTCATTTGTAATACACAGGAACAAAACTGGCCATATCTTTGATTTTAAAAATGCTGCCCTGATTAAAAAAAAAAAAAACAATTCTTTACATGGAAAATACTTTGAAGGAATCCTGATAAATATTTTGCCAACTCAAAACACATCAAAAATACTATATTACATCACCAACCATTCTTAAAGAATCTAATGCTTATCTATCACAACCAGTTTTTACATTGTCTCCGTACCAACATGCGAACAACCACCAAACAGGAATAATGCCTACTAGCCACACACACACACACATACACACACACACACACAGGAATATATATTGTCATCCAAGTCCTGCATAGGTAATGATACATTTGCATACATAAAGTAACATTTACGTTTTTTTTTAGTTAGGCTTGAAATTCTTTCATTTTTTAACGCTTTAAAAGAACTTGTCATCTCTCCCTGAGTTTGCTGCTTAAAAAGTTAATTTCATGTGAAACCTACTTAATCAATGAAAATCAAACACAAAAAAATTAAAATAGAGTTTTTTCATTCTCTGATGACACTTTCATAAAAGTGAAATATGTTACTTAGATATTTCCTATTTGTTCTTTATCCTATATATATATATATATATATATATATATATAAAATATTAAACAAAAATTTTAAATCACCTCATCCTGGGAATAGTGGGAATAGTCTTTCAACAGACTGAGATATAGGTTGTCATTCTTGTCATCCTTGATTCGGACTGAGTTCAATGTTGAAAAGACAATAACCTTCCATCATTCCCTGACTCTTGTCTCATGCCTGCCATCTCATGAAATTGTACTTCCAACATTGAACTTGGTTTGAATCAGAGTTGACAAGATAGACAACTTACATCTCCATCTGTTGAAATAGACTCTTCCACAGATGAGGTGATTGAGGGTGGGGTAAAGTAAAGTCTGGATTTACTCTATAAAAATTGATTTCCTTATGAAAATCTTGCTTGAGATGGATATATATTGCATTTCTCTGACCATAGCTCTATTGGATTTCATTTAAATGTACAAGGACACCTATCAAACTCTTTCTGCAACATACTCATTAATAATACAAATGTGGTGATACCAAGCAAAAGATATGGACCGGATGTTTGCACTTTCACGACCAAGAAGCAAATGACCAAAAGTCGTCGCTGCACCACTAGCTCCACGCAAAACTAAAAATTAATTAAATAGTAATTGATCTGGTAACGTCTTAGAACTCTCGACCACGAATAGCCTCCAGTCTAAACGAGGTAAATAGGGGTTGCAGGTTCGAATCCTGCCAAATGGCACACATTTTCGTAATAACAATTTATCATAAATAATCAGGCTGGTAGATATAAATATATAATACTGTTTAATTAAAAAAACAGAATATCTACTTAAATATGAGTATCGATAAAAAATAATGTTCTAACAATACATTTCATATATATATATATATATATATATATATATATATATATAAAAGAGTTTATCAGTAGGTGTATTAGTATGTCTGTAGCAAAACACCCAGATATGTAATTAGTAATTATAAGCTGAATTTTGATCTTAGGATTTTTGTGCATAATGTTTGAATTATATAATTAATGTTCACTACTGAATTAAGAGCATTGACAAAAAAAAGAAGATTATGTTTAAAAAATGCTTTCTTGTGTTGAAATAAATGCATTTATCATCATTAGGATACAGATTTTTTATTTATCTGCATATTTGCCACTGAATTAAGTGCATTGACAAGGAATGAGATTACGTTTAAAAATATTTCTTGTTGCCAATATTCCTGCTCCCACTATACTTCATTCTTTGAAGTGTCTTCTGATTTATATCTAACAGTTTTTTCTAAATTGCTTTTTTTCTTTTCAGTTCTTGCAATCGATTCCATAGACATGAGAAACCAAAGTGCTATTGAGATTCCCAAATATGACAACATCGTACCTAACAGTGACATGTTTGACAAGGACACGTACATCCAGATACCACGCTCACTTCTGGTCACTGAGAGAAGTATAGGTAAGGGAGATAATTTGTCATCTGTCATTATATCACTAAATTTTTGTAAACAGGTGTATCACTTGATTTCGCTACATGGATGCGTAATTGGAATGGAGAGATATAGAAATGGAAATAAATTTCGAATGGTATGTTCAAATAGATTGAATTGATATGATAGATAGATTAAGCAAGCATAAATTTATATATATATATATATATATATATATATGTATTTATTTTTTAAACATATACTGTTAAATATAAGAGACAATGAATGTCTATTATGTTTAATCATGAGCTGTTCTAAACATCATATGTTGGCTTTAATTTCAGTTGAAAATAAAGACAAAAATTCTCCAACATTTGGATAATTTTTTATTAATTTGCTTCTAAGCTTTCGGCTCACATGAGCTATCTTCAGAGAGGTTATTTAGACGGTAATACAATAACATCCACCACCACCGACGATTTTATTTTGTGTTGACATAAAACTCCGCTAGACAACAGCAATAGTTACCAAAAATAACAAACGCAGTTCTCAAATTTGCAATGTGGTTCTATGACGTCACACCGCGTGATAGCGCAAAATGACAACAAAACCATGTAATCAAATGCAAATGTTGGAGAATTTTTGTCTTTATTTTCAACTGAAATTAAAGCCAAAATACGACGTTTAGAACGGCTCATGATTAAACATAATAAACATTCATTGTCTCTTATATTTAACAATATATAGTTTTAAGTTATGCTATATTTATGAATTAAAGTGGTCAATATCAGGGATAGAGCCTATATACATATAAAAGTGGACCTTCAGGTCAGCATCCAGTGGTGGCAGCCTGTTTCATGCTTAAAGGTAATCTTCTGGCCTGAAGATTGCATTTAAGCATGAAACAGACTGTTCCTGCTAGGTGTTGACCTCAAAATCTGCTTATATTAATCTTATATCTAGATAGATAACTTGGAAGAAACAAATAGAAAAGGCTGAGTTAAATATTGCGATGTCAACATTAGTTAATAATAAAACTGAGATAGATAAATTGGCTGTCTGAACAAATAAGAAAAATTTTAATTCATTGTACTTTAATATTTCGATGTTTTTTCACACCATTCTCAGTACAGATATTGATTATCTACAAGTTTTTATCTTTTATTAATGTTCCTAATCTTATATATTTTTCTATTAAGATGGAAAGTCTAAAGATTTAATCCTTGCAAATGAACTGGTTTTGATTTTTGTTGTTCTTTGTTCCTCTTTCAGAAGTGAAGTCACCACCCCTTACACCAACGCCTAAAGGAATTGTTGGCTATATGATATACCAAACATTAGGAGAAGTGCTACCTGATCATTATGATGAAACTGTCAGGTAAGTATTTGGCATTTTTGTAATTATGAAAACTCAACAGAGGTAGTACAGAAAGTTTTTGGTTCAAACACATTTGATTATGGATGGATTAGTTTTTGGGGGTTTTGTTTTTTTTTATTTATGTTGTGGAGTAGTTTTCACACTGTAGGTTATAATCGTGCTATGTCGGTTTCTAATTGACTTAACATATCCAAAATGTCAGGAACTTGGTAATCTGAAATTATATGGCTGGCCTTCCACTAACTTTTAATGCATTCAGATGTACAACGTAGTGCTGAAACTTTGTGGTCTCTTCAGCATCCACCTAGTATTTTAAGATTATCTACTAATAAATGATTTTGTTTCACACCTCATACCATCTTCAAATGCAGCGTGGATTCCTGTATCAATGCTGTGTGTGTGTGTGTGTGTGTGTGTGTGTGTGTGTGTGTGTGTGTGTGTATTGGAAAATCACGTATGTCAGATGATCATTTTGGCAAAATAAATTCGTTTCATTAGTGTTGTGGAGTAGTTTTTGCACTGAAGGTTATAATCGTGCTATGTCGGTTGCTAGTCGACTTAACACACCCAAAATGTTAGGAACTTGGTAATCTTCCACTGAAAGCTGACTCCTTAGTATTCGGCTAACTGCCGACTAATATCAACTGCCTAGTAGTTCTACTGAATTCAAATAGAACTTCTTCCATTAACTTCCTGTTAACTCTTATTAATATAGGAGGGAGAGTCCATCATCTGAGGAATAGGTGTATTTCCCCATTCTTTGTGGAGTATACCCATAATGTTAAAATGTGGTGGTGCTACCTACCATTACCGTTACATACTGCTTCTATGACTTTTGGCATGAGAGAGAGAGAGAGAGAACGTGGGTTTTGTGTGGACATCATTGGTTTAATGTATGTTTTATTCTTAATTTGCAGAAATATTCCTGATAGGCCAATGACAGTTGGCACACCTGTAATCAGCCTCATTCTACAGAACAGGAAGCACCATATCAAAGGCCAAACAACAAAACCAATCAACATCACATTCAAGCAACTGACCAGCCACAACCGAAGCAGTCCACAGTGTGTCTTTTGGCTGTCCCTTAATCAGGAAGGGTTCGTACCCTTTTCTCACCTTACAATTTCTGTTTATTTTTCTCTCAATTAAATGCAAAATGTTAACTATGATCTCCCATATTTGAACGCATATATGACTCCCCTCCACATTTCCACATTGGCTGAAAATGTCTTCCTGGTCAAATTTTGCTATGTTTACCCAAATGCTCTAGATCATTATAACTCCATTTTAACATACATCATATATTATGAGTGTACCCATGCAGTCATTTTTGACGGCAAAATATTTAAGAAGATTTTCATTACTTATCCACCCTGAACATGACAGTAGAGAAACACACACACATTATATATATATATATATATATATATATATATATATATATATATGATTATTTAATTAATTAGTTTTTGGTCTTAATAAAATTAGACCAGTACACAGTCGTATTAAAAAGTTCTCAATACAATTATATTGTAGAACTTTTGAATATTCTTCATTTGTAAACAAGTTATTATGCGACCTAGGTTTCTACCATGAGTTGTCTTCAGGTAATTTTCAATAACTGATTTTATTGTTTTTTTTAAAAATGCTCACATAACTAAATGTAACCATATCATAAAATACCTATTAGGGTCATTCGACCATGGATAAAAACATGATTTCTTCTAATTTTGAAAATTGCGTGTTCAAAAAATCCAAAAGACAGGAGAGATTCAGCAAAACCGGGTCACATCGGGCTGTCAGAAACTTGGTATGTCAAGGTTCGCTTCAGTTATGCCAGCTTGACTGGCACTCTCCTCTACCGCTGGTTTGGTGTTGAAATCGTGTAGATCTTTGCCTCTTCTGCCATTGGGGCCTTCGATGTGTATATAGATCTTGAAATGACATTTCTAAATCTATTCACAGGCCATAACAACAAAAAACTTCACAATAGTAAATATAAGCCCTGATGATGGTTATAACAACCGAAACATTATAATGTTGACTACCCCACAATAAATCCATATTTTGTTGTTCTCAAATATTTATTTTATATCATATATATATATATATATATATATATATGTGTGTGTGTGTGTGATTACTTAATTAGTCTTTGGTCATAATTAAATTAGACCAGTACACAGTTGTATTAAAAGGTGTTCAATATAATTGTAGATATTTTGAATATTTTTCATTTGTAAAACCTAGGTTTATACCATCTGGTGTCTTCAGATGATTTGCAATAAGTGATTTTACTGGGTTTTTTTTATTATGTGAGCATTCTTAAAAAAAAAAATGCGAAAATAAGTTATTGCAAATCACCTGAAGACACCAGATGGTAGAAACCTGTGTTTTTTTTAATAACTCATTTGCATATATATATATATATATATATATATATATATACACACACACACACTAATATACTAATGTAACTTTACTACAGGCAAAAAAATTACAAATATGTAATTTTTTTTCCTGTAGTAAAGTTATCTTTTTTTTTACTGGTGACCCCAGGTGCCAGTGTCTTATGATAATAGCAGACAGTTTTGAAATGCTTACAAAGCCGAGAAATGAAAAGACCAACTCTGTGAAAGAGGAGTGGCCTCGTCTTCTATTTGCCATGTCCCTTCAGGACGTGGATGATCATTGCTCTCCACGAGTTCTTTTAACTCTTAGTAGGCGTTGTCTTTTTGTTATCTTTCCTGTTCTGCCAATCTTTAACGCAAACTAATTAGGTAGGTTAGGTGCTGTTTTTCTTTCAGTATCTTTTTGTGGGTATTAAATTTTCTAAGCCCTCTTTCTTTATGCGCCCCAGAAATTTCAAGTATTTCTTTCTTATATTAAGTTTAAACGACCTCCTTGTTTTTATTCAATCGGAAATTTTGTCATTGCCCATCTATGCAGGGCAGTGGCAATTGTGGTGGGCACTGAGGGGGTGAGATTTTTCTGAGTGGAAAGGGGCAAACTGAAGCAGTCGATTCTCTTCAGTAGATTCGAGAAAATTACAGACCAATTGTTTCAGTCAGCCATAAATCACTGCCTGCCTATGTATCTACCTATCAAGTTGGGGATATTATATCTAATTAACGTTTTCCTCCAGATATGAAAGAAAATATGACTATTAAGTCTCTTTCCCTTCCTAACAACATGTCTGTTTTTATCTATCTGGTTGTTTTGTTTTTGTTTGTTTTTCTTTCAAACAGGTCTCTGTAAAAAGCTAAATGAGAAAGAAAACGCAGAGGGAAAGTGCTAAAGATCAAATCTTATCAAAATAGAAACTGATCAGATTCATAGATTTTTGAAACTTATAAAAGTGTGTAAGGGGGTGCAACTGAGGGGCCAGCCAAAATTCTGGAGGGGCCTTGGCCCCTTCTGGAACCATGTAGAATCGCCACTGATGCAGGGTGTTATTGACTTTTGTTACGTGTTAAGTGTGACAAAAGTAAAAAAAAACAAATGATTGTGATTCATCTCTGAGTTTTGGTCAGACAAATGTTTAATTTACAAAACACACCAAATAAAATATTTACAAATATACAGTTTTTGTTGCATTCAAAGCAAGAAACAGGGTTTACTACTGGCAAGTGTTACGAGGAGAGAAAGGGAAGGTAAGGTGTCAAATATCTTTACCCAGTTAAGTTGGCGAGGAAGTTAAGTGCTATACTTTTTGGAAATCCTCAAATGAGTATATAAAGAATAATTTTAAGTATGGTCAATGAAAGAGTCAAAAATATGTATTTACCCTTTTTGTTCCATGAGTCTCTCTTTCAGGTTTTAGTTGGTCGGCAACTTTTCGTATAGATACTTTCGGTTGGATATAAATCCTTGAATCACAAACCGGAGTTGATAACAACAGCAAACCCTGGTAACAACTGACTACACACTGCCCCAAACCTATTTTTATTGGGGTTAACACCTAATTTGCATATTTCTAGAACTTTTAGAACTCTCTAGATTTTACTGGAACATTCTGGCATCTTCCAAACGTTCTATTTCTAATTTCCTTATTTTTATGACTACTTCATGAATTAAAACTTTCTTGGAATAACAATACTTAGGACTCAATAGAATCCATTACTATAACATTTTACACATTATTAATATTATTTTTATATATAAATGCATCCTCGTAACACTTTATTCAGAAGAAGGGGGCGAATAAAGGAGAATTTTGTTTCATAAACTGTACTCTGTGGTGATACCGACCAAGCAAAAGCAATGGACCAGATGTTTGAACCCTCACAACCAAAAAGCAAATGACCAAAACTCGACAGTGCGCAGCTGGATTCGCATAGATGTTCCGGTTGAAAACTAAAAATTAATTTCCAGTTCATGAGCCTACACAAATTTTATTTATTGGCCAGTGGGAAGCCCAGAATCAAATATGGATATGAATTCTCAAATGATCTGCTGCGATCCAAAAAGAAGATATAAAAAGCCGATACAGAAAGCATCTCCAGACAGACAGGCCAAGGCAGACACACACAGACTGACTTGAGACAGACGAGAGTAATTAGTATCTCCCTTGACCAAGTCAAGGGGCTTACTATGCTCGTCGCTTTCACCTCCCTTTTCCTTCGTCCCTGTCTCAAAACTACTTACTGACCAAAGAAGCAGATACATCAAAGACATTCCTTACTTTCAATGCTCCCACATACCTAGGTATTAATTCTCTTTTCAGCATTTTATTACCATGAACATTTTAACGTTCGTTGGACCCATATTTAAAGAATTACTTTAATTGTAAAAACCTTAATTGATATGTGTATATATAAAATGTTATTTTTCAACTCAATTTGCTTTTCTTGATTTATAATCATTTTATGACTTATGGTGGGCTATCTACAATGGGGCCAAATTCTGTTTATCTGCAACAACATAATACTACCCTTCACTAGAACGGACTCCACTACTACTCTTCAAAGGAACGATGCCCCACAATAACTCTTCCAGCATGAACAGAAAATGTTTCTATGCATTTGAAAATTAAAAAGTTCTTATTTTTTATTGCTTTATATTTTTATTTTCTTCATTTATATTTCTTCATGTTTTATTTTTCATTTATCTACTTTTAAATTTTTATTTATTACTTTTTTTTATTTAAAGTTTTATACATTTTATTTTTTATTCATTTTTATTTCGTTTCTTTTCATTTATATTTATTTTGTTTATTTACAGCACTGCTGGACATTGGTCAAGAAATGGTTGTGTCATGACTGATCGCTATGA
The DNA here is from genome assembly GCA_037127315.1 of Ascarosepion bandense. NCBI lineage: Eukaryota > Metazoa > Mollusca > Cephalopoda > Sepiida > Sepiidae > Ascarosepion > Ascarosepion bandense. The sequence goes on along the minus strand of JBBBDQ010002319.1, from coordinate 718,004 downwards.
ACTCAGGGGCGAGAATTATGTGACTTGCTCCTGTTCCCATCTCAGCACCTATGCAGTCTTAATGGACATGACCAGTGTAGAGGTAATCAAAAATTCTTTCTTTTTGCACAAACCCACAGGGCTTAAGAATAAATTTTGTCTTCACCATCACCCCTAAAAATTAACTTTAATCAAAATTTTAAACCAAAATATTTTTCTTTTTTCTTTTTTTTTCAAAGTTTATCATTTATAGTTGTTAGTATTATAATAAAAAACACTATTGAAATGTTTGAGATAAATTGCAAAGACTCAAATATTAGTTTCACAAATAAATTTAAAAAAGAAAAACTAGTTTATTTTGACTTTTACAAAAATCCCAATTTTATTGCAGTATCTCTGCTAAATCACCTTGAATAATTTAATATGGAACTTTTCTTATTAATTGATTTTCAGACTCACTCTTTTATTCGACTTTAAGAATTGTTTTTTTTTTAAATTAATTTTTTTATGTAAAAATATTTGAGCAAATTCCAATGTTTCAACATCAACAAAAGATGTTTTAAAGTTTTTATCAGAAATTTCCTCTTACAAATACATGCCTTAATTTTAATCAAAGATTTTGTATTGTCCTGATATTGTTTTTTCAAAAGTCTACGTGAGTGTTGCGGTGTAATAGATGTCAGCTTGGAATGAGAAACATCCTTCTCTCTTCAGCTATGGGCTGAATAGCAAGACAGATTGCATTCTATAGCCATAGTTGCTAACCATGACTATAGAATTCAATCACAGAAATAAATGGTAACCACAGGAAAATCTTTTGCCAAGTCAGCCATGGATCAAAAGAGACATAATCGACCAATATATTTATTTTAACTTACAAATTGTGGAATCGCACTAAGCTACCTGGGTTTCAACCATTAGGTATCATCAGGTATATTACACAATTTTTTAAGTTTATTTTTACTCTACTTTCTCCTGATCATAACAAGCACTTTTTTGTCATTTAATGCCTTTGGAAGCTGTTATTTACTGCCTTCCACTGATATATTATTGTTGTGTGTATATATATATATATATATATATATATAAAAGTTTCATTAAAAAAAAGCTGAAAATAATGAAAGCATTATTAATAAAGAAGAAAAAGCTAACAGTACTCTACATTTTTATTTCCACTCCACAACTATCCATTTATGTCATCACTAGCAGTATAGCCTGGTGTTGCTCGGGTGTAATGAAAGATTTAAAACTAATCCATGGTTCTGGAGCTCAGACTCTTTGGACGTTGGCACGAAAGACTTAAAAGCAATAGTTGTTTCCAGTTAAAGTGAAACTGTAGACTGAAAGGAAAATGAATGGGTGTAAGTCAAATTTTTATTTCCTGGTATTGATATCAAATAAATTTTTTTCATCATAAACTGAATTTTGAGGGCTAAATAAGTCCTCTGAGTAAATGGTATCATGGCTGAGACTAAGAACTACAATTATACCTACTTAGAGCCAAACCCAAAGCAAAAACTAAAATAAAATGGCTGAAAAAAATATAGACATACAGGCAGATAAACAGACACACACAAATATCTTGCCTTTTATATATATAATCAATTTTCTGCACTATTGTAAGAACTGCAACCTTGAAACTTCTGAATATCCTTTCTTATGTCTTTGTCTATGAGTGTATCAAATTTGATTAAAATCAGACCACTCCTTCTAAAACCCGAATTTTTCAATTATTGATTTCTGATATTTATCAGGGTTACCTCGACACAAAACCTAGCTAAGAACACTCGCAGATGCTTATAGTACAACTGTGTAAATTTTCAAGAAAATCAGTTCAGCCGTTTTGGAGTCTATAGGTAACGGACACACAAAGTTCCATTTATAAATAAGTTTAGATGTAACTTGCATTACCTGCTGTGGACGTATATATATATATATATATATACAGCTTCAAGACACTAAGAAATGTTAGTCCTGAGTATTTGTTTTATAAACTAACTAGTACTTTGTACTTTTTCCAGATTGGTATTTATAAAGTTGTGTACAATACATGTTTGTGACATATTCTTATTATGCAAAGGGCTGCAAGTTTTGTTTAGCTTAGTCTGTACTACAGAGGATCCAATCAAAACCAAAATGGTGGTGCCAATGAGAAATGAACCTCAGTGTCATTTATTTCCAGCAAATTGCATTTTCCTATTTTCCCAAGGTGGGTCAGTACAACCAGGCAACAATGTTATAATAATACAGCAGTAAAATTGTTAAGCACTTTCCTTAAATGAATAGATGTTGGCTTAGATATATGAGTGCAAGAAATGGAAATTAATAAAATCTCTTGAAAACAAACTCAAATATAACTTAAAAGCAAGAGAAAGAACAAAAAATGTATCAGGGAACAGACCAAGATATATTATTTAATTGATTAACAGTGAACCTGCAGGTAAGCAGGACACATATAAATAAGAAAGGATAATAGATGGAGCAAAAGATGGTTGAATGCTGACAAATGAGTAACAAAATCAGTATCAGTCAAGTGCCATACATGATACACACTTAGATGATCATGTTTCGAAAGAGACATGATTGACTGGGCAGAAGATTTTTTTGCAGTAAGTTGCCATTACTTTCTGCAGTAGACTGGTTACCAACCAAGGTTATATAACCCAATCTGTCCTGCTATTTAATTTGATGCTGGAGGGAGAAGAAACAGATTAATACCTTTCCCAAGGATATTTGCACATAAGGGAATGCAATAAACTCAACCAGAATTCAACCTCAGTTCTCCAGTTTTGTCAGATGGTTGTCCTCGTCTTTATTGTCGTATTCATGTTTTGGCCATTGTTTGCTCCAGCCCTATTCAGGATTTGTCTATATTTCTGAAATGTAACTATTTACATTGTTTCAACTGTAGACCTCATCTTTGTTATCAGATTCAAAACATTTTGACTGTTGTATGCTCCAGCCTTCTTCAGGATCTGTCTATATTTCTGAGATGAAATATTTTTACTATTTACATGGTTCAGACTGTTATCTTTATTGCCATATTCATGACCTTTCAACCATTGTTTGCTCCAGCCTTCTTCAGAATCTGTCTATTACTGAAATATGGTATTAGAATTATTTAACTTATTTACATCATTCATCAGTGTCCTCATCACAATGTTTCGGTCATAGTATGTTCCAGCCTTCTTCAGACATTTGGAATCTTCTGATCACCTGAAGAAGGCCAGAGCATACAATGGTCAAAATATTGTGAAGATGACAACAAAGATGAATAATGTCAACAACTGATACCATATTTAGGAAAATAAATTTAGTATATGAGATTGAAAATATTCATTTTACTTTTGACAAATTCAAGTTTTGTTCAGGACATATTTGCAAAATTTACTCACTGCTTCTTATAAGCTGAATTCCTTTATTTTCAGTCCAATGTCCGCCGATCTTCCCCTGATATACCAAGGAACAAGTCATTCTTAAGATTTAGGAAAAATATAATTTTATTCTATTTATGCATGTTATTCAATCTAATTTAAAAACAGAATGCATTTCTTGTATAATTCATATTAAACTTGCCTGTTAATGCTTGCCTTAACTGCATTTTATAATTTTAATTGAAAAATTTTCAAATATTTCTTTGACAATAACAATTAGCAAAACATGATTTCTTTTTCATTTTGAAAAAAAAATTTAAAAAATATAACCCATTTGCAAACAAGAAAATGAGACATTAAAATTCAGACGAGACATTATAACCAAGTTTTATTTTTCTATTTGCAACTGAAGATCATCATCTTCTGAACTTATGTTTACAAATATATTTTCAAATATAGCATGTTTATTAAAACTAACATTTTTCTTACTTTTATCATATACATCAAATTTTTGCTCAGAAATAAATGTTTCTTAGTTTTTATAGTTTTATGGTTTTTTTTTATATATATATATACACACACATACATACACACTCTAATAAATATAGATATTGTCCTACATCACTAGTGTAGCTAAGTTTCATGTATTATACAATCATCAGGTGCATTTTTCAAACTGACAGTTTAATACACACACACACACATATATATATGCTATTAAATATAAGAGACAATGAATGTCTATTACGTTTAATCATGAGCCGTTCTAAACGTCGTATTTTTGCTTTAATTTCAGTTGAAAATAAAGACAAAAATTCTCCAACATTTGGATAATTATTTATTGGTTTTCTTCTTTCTTCTCACATGAGCCATCTTCAGAGAGGTCATTCAAACTGAAATATTATAAAATCCACCATCACCGATGATTTTATTTTGTGTTGACATAAAACTCCGCTTGGCAACGGCAATAGTTACCAAAAATAATAAACGCAGTTCTTAAGTTTGCGATGTGGTTTATGACGTCACACCGCAGGATAGTGCGAAATGACAACAAAACCATGTAGTCAAATGCAATGTAATATGTTATTTCCTGTTTTAAAGTTGATTTTATTGAGTGTTGGTTGTTTTGATTTGATGTACATGGCCTCCAATATCTGCAGGTTCCTCTTACTGTGTGTATGAGTAAGGATCACCGTATTGTTGACCAAAATCTGTCTGATATTACCTACATGTTTATGTTTTTCAGAGAAATGTTGTTTAATAGTACTCTGATCAGAAAGATGACATGTAAGTCTACGGGAGAGCGTGGTTGTAGTAAAACCAATATATGTACTAGGTTTTTGATTAGTATCAGAGATGCAATCTCTGAATGGGCATGTAAATTGGTACACTACATTGGTTTTTTGTAGAGAATTTAGTTTAGTGCTTGTTGGGTTATTATAGACTATGAGGTCAATTGTTTTAAACTTTTTATAATATATAATGAGTTTAATTTGATTATTACTTTCCACTGGTTTAACATTTCTACGTATTGTGTTTTTGAGAGTTTTTCATCTTGTTTATAATTATTATGTATTTGGTTGCAATAGTATAAGTTAGTAGTGTTATGTTTATTTTGATGTAAACCATTATCATTAATATTATCATTATTGTTAGAGCTATTGTTAATTTTGTTGAGATACATTTTAATTTGTTGATCAATAACGGAGTTAGGAAATCCATTATTGACTAGTGTTTGCTTAATGTTGTGTAATTCTTTATAAAATATAGATTTGGAAGAAGATATCATTTGTGTGCGTTGAAGTAAGTTTTTATAACAGCTAACTTATATCGTTGGGGGCATTCACTATTATAATTAAGAAGACATGAATTTATGCTAGTTGGTTTCCTATATAGAGAAGTAGTAAATTTATATGTGCTAGAATCAATGAATACATCAAGGAATGCGAGTTTGTTATTAATATATGTCAACACAAAATAAAATCGTCGGTGATGGTGGATTTTATAATATTTCAGTTTAAACAACCTCTCTGAAGATGGCTCATGTGAGCCGAAAGCTTAGAAGAAAACCAATAAATAATTATCCAAATGTTGGAGAATTTTTGTCTTTATTTTCAACTGAAATTAAAGCAAAAATACGACGTTTAGAAC